>VMRM01000015.1:4869628-5072128 GCA_010277075.1 Poeciliopsis retropinna | reverse complement strand
CACAAGCATGATTGACAGCACAAAGACCCTCCTCCTGGCTCTGATTGGTTGTTTCTGACTTAGCTGTCTTTTTGGACAACTGGGGAAAAAACAGAGGAGCTATTTTATTTTTTTTTAAGATTATCTTTTTCATATTAAACGTCACAACATATGGACAGTTTTAACAAATATTTAAAAGAAAATGACATTAAAGAAATACTGCAGCTATAATTGCCATAATTTGCACAAGATTTGCATTTATCTTCTTTTCAAAACTTAAAAATGCAGTTTTGTCTTCTCAGTGTAAAGAATTTGTATTTCATTGTTATAAACTCTTACATTTTGCTAAATCAGACTGAAAACATTTCATCTACCCACATTTGAACGTTTGAGTCTACTCTACTGCCACCTAGCGCCCAACACCAACAACTACAATTTGTCTTTCATTACATGAAGTGATCACAAAACATGAACTACAATTATTCAGCCACGTACACAAAAAATTGCATTTTTCATTTTTATCATCAAGTTAAAACATCAGCAGTGATTGAAATATATAAATAAAACCATCCACTTTGTAAAACCAGTATGAATTTTATTAAATTAAAAACAGTCTGTAGGATGTCAACAAAACGTAAAAATAATGGAAAACAAAACTCGCAGAAATGAACGGAGTTGTTTGAATTTTAAGGTCCAAAGTGTCATTAGAAAGACTGTGATGTTTCCTGCTTCCACTTCTCACCTCCAGCCTGATTTCCTGGCTTGAAAACAAACAACTTCCCTTGCAAACACACTGAGGCTGCAGGACGTCATTCAGGGAAACAAGGGGGGTGGGGGGTGGGAATCTTTTGTTTATAAAGCTTACATCTACAAACTTAAAACTTGGCCTGAGCAGCGGTGGGAGAGACGTGACAGGGTGAAACTAAACCACCGTGGCAAATAAATTCAAAAAGAGCAGTGCTATTCTGATTTAGCTCAAAAGAGGAAAGGAAAAACAAAAAATATGTCTGAGTGTTTTAAGACTCTAAAGCCATCATAGCATGTATGTATACATATACACATACAAACAAATCTGCATGGAAAACAAAAGGGTTGGCACAGTCAGTGTCGATTATGGTGGTAGCCACTTTATGGACAGATGCAAATTTTGGACAGCATATTAGTTTATTAATAAATAAAACTTTTTTAAGTGGAAGAAGTTAAGTTCTCAGAGCCCTCCCCCTCACCCTGGCTAACAAAAACAAATCCTATCAGGGCAGTGAGAGGGTCTGAGGCGGGCGGTGCCCCGGCTCAGTGCTAATGCTCCAGCTTGCGTAGCCTGATGGGGTTGGGCAGAGCCTGCTGGTTGGAAGACGGCTCCTCCTTCGGCGTGCGGAACAGGACCCGACCTCGATGGTTGAAGAGGTAAAACGACGGGTGATTCCTCAGTGTGTCAAAAGTTCTGAGGAGAGAAAAAGAAAAGGTAAAAAAAACAAAAAAAAAACATGGTCCTAGTTACAAAAAAATACACCTGGACACAAACTTCTGGATAAGCCAGTGCTATAGACGAAGATGTTTTATCATTACAAAGACTGAAATCAGTTGTTTGTAAATGTAACCGAGCACCAAAAACACAAACAGGATACTTCCATGTCATCGTGATTAATTGTCTGATTCACACTTTCTTCTCCGAAGAGTCGTCGTTCCAAGGCAAATAAAGGTGGCTTCTTTAGTGATCAACTCTCCTATGGTCCACCATAATCAGCTCCTCAAGAGTTTATATGAACCAAGTCAAACTTCATTCATATAACACTCTTAAAGGTCCTGACAAGCCTTAAATCTAAGACTGACAATGTGCAAAGAAAAATTGCATTTTACATAGAAGTGGTTCTAGGGCTGCAATGAACAGTCATCTTAGTGATTGATTAATCCATCAATTATTCTGATGATAATCGGATTTAAAAAAAATGCACATACATATTTTTCATTTAACCACTTGAGCCATTTTTTTATACGATATATACAAGACAGTGTACAAATTTTTTTTTTATTTGCTAAGATGCAACAACATACCATTCATCTCACAAATTTGAGCTGAATGAAGCTAAAACTACGCCACTCGAGTTTTGGCTAAAACACATTTACAGACAAACATGTTTCTAGTTTAAATGCAAAATGTATACTTATTTGTATGTATAAAAATTCATTAAGTAATTAAACAGTTTTGGTTTAATTACTGTTTTGAATGTTGAGAAATTTGCCTTTTTTGAGTCTGTGTACTCCAGTTAATGATTAATCAAATACTAAATTAGTTGACAATTACCACAATAATCAATTAATCACAGTTATTCATCTCAGCTCGAAGTAGTTCCAGAAAATAAACACAACATCCTATTAGGTTAACAACAGAAGTGAGTCAGTGGTGAAAATGAACGTCATTCAGCCAACTGCCGATACAGTTACACTGACCCATGACAAGTCCAAAAAGTTAACTAGATAGCAAGGGTATTTTAGCAGTAGCCACAACCCGCCTATAATCACAGAACACAATGACATGTGTGAATCAAATGTTTGCCTGACACAAAAATCCTGCAAGAAAAACTCCATCGGATGTGAGACTGAATGGTCTCATCAAAACCAAAAAATAAGACTTATGATTAACATATTTAAGACCAACTTACATTTTTATAAACTCAAGACAAAATATAAGATCTTAATTTTATATACATGTATTTAAGACTTTGGTACATCTACCAGAATGCCAGTTTTGTGTTTTTCTTGGCGATAAGTGGCTTCTCAGCTGTCCAGTCTCAGCCACACAGTACATGCAGAAACACTCATACCCGTCTAAAGTCTTTCCTGGACAAACTTTGCACAAGTGGTAATCTAATGACGTAGTTGAGACCTCTTTAAGAGACACATCCAGCACTTCCTTGATTTTCCCAAGTCTTCACGCAAACCTACTGTAGATTAAATGAAAATACTGACCAAGACTATAGGTTCCCTGCATTTTTCTGAAACATTTGCTTCATTGCTAGTAGTGGTTGAAGTGGCGCAGAAGATACATCATGGGTTAAACATGCATCTGGCTGCACAATAATAGCTGGCCTTGATGCAACAGCCGTGTTATGGGACTTTGGTTAATGTCTTGGGTTAAAGCCCAACAGAGCTGCGCCTCTAAATCCATCTGAAAGTGCGATGGCTCCCCTGTGACAATGGGAACCAATAGTTCCCACATGGAGGGGATTGGTGCTCAGCTCTTACTTGTTTTTCAGCTCTGAGGAAGCATCCATGTCCTTGAACTCTCCAGCAATGTGGACAATCCCGTAACAGGTCATCACAAATGACAACAACGTCTGCAGGACAATCTGAAACAGGGGAGGGGCAGCGAAGATCAAAGAGATGAATAGGTGATACTTATAAATATGACATTTATTTGTGTGTTTTTCTTCTGTATATACGTTCCTTCGTTAGTTTTCACTTGTGTTTTGCATTATTGACACGTTTTAGCTGTAAATATGGGCACTTCAATGACTTCTGAACCATGGAAATGAGTCAAAACTGCATGCAGTGTAATTGTGCTGCAGGATATCTTCTTTGAAAGGAAAAACCCTGAAGTTACTCACGTCAATCGGTAGCGTCTCATGCTCCTTCTCTGTGAGCCGCATGTATGATCGGTCTGCAGGGAGAGATGAGATTGAATGAGACCAGGAAGCACGACTCCTCCATCAATCAGTACCAAACGCCACGACATTTAAATACTATCGATCAAAGCCTTGATAAAACAGAAATGTCACCGCGGGAATTAATGCATTAGTGTCAAAGGTGAGTATTAATGCATTTCCGCCCCAGAGCTGACTGAGCGGAGCTAAGCTGCCAGAGAGGCAGGCCCGTGGTGCCGATCTGTCGGTCAGACCGACCAGAACCGGCCGACACCGGCGGGACAGCCACCGCTACGCGGAGAAACTCACGCTGTGCCGCCGAGAAAGCCGCGTGGGCTAAGGCAAAAAGCCCCACGCCGACAAGACCTTTCCAGAACGACGAAGCCATCTCGAAGCTGGGCGCAGGGGGGAACTGTGGGCACTGCCGTAAAACGCCAGACAGCGTCGTAAGGAGTCGTAAATAACCACTGCGTCATAATGTTGAAAACGTAGTACCAGCTGAATATATGGGGCAAAAATCCATTCCGACACACAGAAAATTAATGACTCTAGTTATCTGTGAAAATAAAAAATAAGAAGGGTTTTGGTAACTTTTTTCGGGGGCGGATAGCGGATTCACTCAGACAGTCTTAAAGAATGGTGCTTTTTAGTTACCTCGGAAATAATAATTTCCAATTTCCTTGTTCTTATTTTTACTGCAATTTAGTTTTTCTTCTTATCTGTGCCACATGCCTTTATTTTTAATTGTCAGTCTACTAATTAGTTGCACACAAAACTGTCAATATATACTTCTTTACATGTATCTTGTTTACGTTTCTGGAATAATAATAAAAATATATATACTTCAGGGGACGTTTGCCTGATAGAAAAGCAGAAATCCCGAGTTTTCAATATACATTGAACGCCCCACAATATCCTGTCTGCCCACCGCTTCTTCCTGTCCGCTCGCGCTGAGCTCTCATGTTCTACAGTTAAGCTTTTTTGGCACATTTGTAACGCCGTTAACAGCAAAAAATAACAAACATGGCAGAAGCCATTCAGAAGAAGCTAAAAGCAGAAGTTGAAAAGTATGCGCAGACGCAGAAAGGTGAGGGCTTACGAGCCTTGTTGTGGCGGCTGCCATGCTGCACCAAGCTAGCATCCCTTATTGGGGCAGTTAGCGGTATATAAATATATCATATGAACGCGTTTATTTGTCGTGGTAGCGAGCCAGGTGCGCTGACGAACCGCTGTCTGTTTCAGATGTCAGCAAGAGCGTTTCAGCCCGACAGAAGCTGGAGACTCAGATGGCAGAGAACAACATTGTTAAAGAGGCAAGTCTTTCTCTTTTGACCGCAAATCAAACACCAATCGTTGGGTTATTATTACCATAACGTGTGTCTCTCCAGGAGCTGGATCTGCTGGACAGCTCAAACATCGTCTTCAAGCTCATCGGCCCGGTGTTGGTGAAACAAGATTTGGATGAGGCTAAAGCCACGGTAGCAAAACGACTGGAGTATATCAATGGAGAAATGTAAGGAGAAACATCTGTGCCTTTACTATACAGTCCATACACTTCATATAGAGATGACATGCAGTGGCTTTTGAATTTTAGAATTGTGCAATGCTTAACACAGGTCTCTCAAAATAACATTTGGTGCAACAATAGCTTTTAAAGAAAATGTCATCCAATATTGTGTATTATGTGATGAAATGTGGAAAGCTCCAGGGTGAATTTCTGGGGAAAAAATGTATTTATGTAACCGGATCCTTTCCCACAAGACAACATGACAAAAAAGCGAGGGCTAAAGGGGCGCAAACATTTTAAAGACAATACCACAAAAGAAGAAATAAAAAGGAGGGGCTTCCTATCTTAAAGTAACACATGACATGGTTTTTTAGAGGTGTTTCAGCCAGGTAAGAAACAATACAAATCACCAAAAACAAAGACATTTTGTGTAATTATAACAAAAGGGAAATACAACCAGGTTACATATATAAGATTTTCATTGGAATTATTCCAACAGTGTGTCTATAAACAAGTTTTTCTTTGCTATTTAAGTCAGTGGGCCTCCTGTTGTTATTCTTAATCCCGCAAAGCTAGTGGAACTCACACTTTATTCAGGATTAATAATACTGAGGAGAATGACTACACATTTGGTAAATAAGTAAAATAGCAGGAAATGGTTGACTGTTAAACAAGGAGATCAGCTGGATTTAAATTGTTTGTTGTGTGAAAGATCTTTTCATGGTCCGTCCTACTTTCCCACAATAGGAATATTTATATATATCAAGTCAACAAACTGTATTGACAACCAGCTTGTTCTAAATGTCTCTTTAAGTCTCAAGACTTGGGCAGATTTTCCTCCGTATCAGCCGGGGTTAGGCGTGTTTGGTCTGTTCTTACCTTACGCCCCTTTCCTTCCTGTCCCGTTGCAGTCAGAGATACGAGACGCTCCTGAAAGACTATCACAAGAAATCTGAACAGCAGCGAGAAGTCCTGACCAGTTTACAGCAGGACCTGCAGAAAGCCCAAGGCCTTGCTCCTGCAAAAGTATGATCTGGGGTCCCTGGCGCATTTCGAGCATGCTGAACACCCTGCCGAGGGACGATAACACAATGTAAACCTGTTTCATGAGCTGAGTAAATTCTGCTTGTACCTTGTCGTTAATTTGCAATGTTCTTACTGTGACTGTTCTGATGTTACTAATAAACATTTGTTTTCCATTTCCCTGTGTGTTTATTGGAGAGGTTTAACTTATGTAACAATATAAACGAGTATTATAATAATAATAAGGGAGAAAATGTTAGCTCTCTTAGTAACATTTAAACAGAACTATTGGTTATCGGTTATAACATCATTTTAAACAAGTGTTTACGGTAATAAAGACGAAAAAAATTAAGACTTTCTTCAACTAAAAACCCCAAGAGGTTTTGTTAGCTTGTCTACCGCTTTTATATGTCAGTTTTTCAGGCCACACAGACTCCCGACTAAAAACAATACTGCGTCACTTACCGTGTTTTCCCGCACGAGCCGTTAACAGTGGCGCACGTGGGACAGCAAAGCAGTTCTCACCTTCAGGTGCGGCGTTTTTGTAGCGCGCGAGCCCAGCGAGGGCCCGTAAAGATGACCGACACGTGTTCATTGTTGTCGATTTTTACTCGAATTGGCTCGCGCGTCTTCAACCAAAAGAAATCTGGAGAAAGTCGCTTCCGGTTGGTTCGTGTGTGTTTTGGCTGGATTTAGCGGCGGTGGCCATTTCAGTATGGCACAACATACGTGACGGACTCGTCCCTGAGAATATATTGAGTCATTACAGGTATTTTTAATGGCGTCCAGATGATGCTGCTCGGTGGACGGGACTTTGCGTGGTTGTTGCTGTGTTGAAACAGAGAAGTAGAGCGTGGGAACCTGGAGCCTCAGGTGGTTCTGCTGCAGCCAAAAGGAGTTCGGTCACTTTTCCTTTATTGCCTTCTGTCTGCTGTGAGAACCATCAAACACTTGTTGGAACCAACTGGGAACCAGTGTAACACTTTGGACATCTGCTCCTAAAGATTCAGCTGCATTAACACCTCTTGGTTTTGTTTAGATGGTTCTACTGGGCCGGTTTAACCCGCTGTTAAGCCAGTTCCTGCCCTAATGAAAACCCTAATCTGATTCCAGCTTTAATTGACTCAGTTCAGTCCTGTGTGGTCTTTTCTTTTTTCGGCTTAAAGCTGCCAGGCGCACTGAAAAGCATCCTGTCTGGCGGTCATCCCAGCGGGACTAACGCCTCTTTGGATGCGGATTGTTGTCAGGATTTAGACGCATCCATCCACCCCAAAACAAAACAAAAAAACAGCTGAAAAAAAAGAGCCTCTGGACGATGAATTGGGATTTCTGAGGAACGTTTACCTTAAATGTGTTATTTCCACAATTTGCGCAACATTTGCTTGCTTTCATGGTTGATCACTTTTTGCTTTGCTTTTCAGCACTCTCGGTCTTTTTTTTTTTTTTTTTTAGAAATGCATTTTAAATATCAGCATTGAAATTCGATGAGTAAATTCATCCCTTAAAGAAATACATTTGAATTTTCGTTTGTTTTTTTTACACTTTAAAATGTCAATTCTGTCCCTTATGCACGAGTCAGTAGTAATTTGCAGTAAAAAAAAATCTCCACCTAGTGAAAAACGATAAAACCTGAAATTCTGAGGGATGTTTACGCCATGAAAATAGGAACGAATTGAATTAAAAATCTAATTTTACAGAAAACAATGCACACTCTGTTTAGTTTAAAAGACTTAGAGGATAACTGACTTAAATAAAAATGTTCTTTTGTCCAAAGTACACCGAGGCCACATTGCATACAGTTGATGTCAACACAGCCAAACGCTGTAAAAAAAAAATTAAGATAATAATCAAAACACACAGAAACATGTCCTGAAACCAACAGTCAAAAATAAATTCGTACTCAGTTTCCCACTTTACCCTTTATTGCTAACGCTTGGGGTCGTAGCTAAAGCACTGAGTGGTTTCCTTCTTTAAAATGCATCAGGACAGATTTGCATCAACAGTCAAACAAACGATTCTGAAAGCAAGACTTTAAATTTAACCAAAGGAGGGCAGAGCGGCCAAAGATTAGGCTAAAGTAAGATTAACACAAGTTCAACATATTTTTATTGAAGTAAAAGTGAGAAGTAGCCAAAGAACATCAGTGTAAAAAAGCATTTGGTAAAATGTCTAGTCAAGTACTGAGTATCAATCATTTGATATTTAAAAAGTGCATCAACAGATGAAATAAAGTGTAAAGTTAAGTGGAAATGTTGGTATTTTATGGGCCAAAATGACAATAATTCACATAGCTGGCAAAATATAACAAAATCAGGCAAGAGTTTATGTTTCCAAATCTGTTTCAAAAAGAAAAATGTGGGAAACTTTAACAAACTGCAGGTGTGTGTGTGTTTTTTTTTGTGGTGAATTTTTGGTTAAATTAGTTTTTCATTCAGAATCCAGAAATTTTACTCAACTAAAAATACAAAGGCCAACCTAGTAAAAATACCCATATTTTTACTAAAAGTACAAAAAGTACATATTTTCTAAAAAAAAAAAAAAAAGAAGAAGAAGGAAAAAACCAATGATGAACATCTACTCAGTTTTATTTCTTTATTCTTCTTTTAGGTGAATGAATTTATATTGTCTGCCATGTCTTGCATTCAGATCTACGAATGCTTCACAAACTTTAGTTTCATTTATATCACAGCTGGAAGGTTTCCAGAGGGGTGTCTCCTCCCTGTCGTTCATTTAAGTAGATCTCATGTCTAGACTTTGACTGGGCCGTTCTAACACATAAATATGCTTCGATCTGAACCATTGTGTTGCAGCTCCGGCTGTGTGTTTAGGACTGCTGGAAGCTGAACTCCCGTCTCCACTCTCAGGTCTTTCACAGCTTTCCTCCAGGATTGCTCTCTTTGCTGAAGAAAGGAATCCTCTTAGCATGTACTGCTGGTAGTTTTCCATCATACTTTATGATTTCCATCATACTAAATGTGAGTTGTTTAGATTAAAACAACTCATATTTAGTGTTATTTCACAAGAGCGTATTCCTCCACATGTTTACTATGTTCAGTATGAGCCAATAAGTTTCTTCTAGGTTTCACTTTTCTATGAAAGGACAGATCTGTGGAGAGTATTACTGATAGTTGTCCTGTTGACAAAGGCGATGCCAAGGGGGAGCCACGGGAGTATGGGGCCCTCTGGAAAAATGCTGGCCAGCCCCAGATAATCATGTTCATGTCACAGAAAGGCACACAGAGTAATTTCTTCAAATACAACATGTATGTAAAACCCAATAAATAAATACAAACTAACTTTAGACAAAGTAAATAAATAAAATAGCTTTATTTTTAGCTTATTGGGCTGGTCTGGCCACCTCCTTATAAAAAACATACACTTATCATATTTTAATCATTTTCCTTCCAGTTCACAATTGTGCATTACTGTTTTGAATCACATAAAATAGCTATAAACCAGTTACAAAATAGTAATGAAAGATTCTAATTAAGCATAATATTAATTTGACTGAAATGTTTAATAAGTATAAACATTGTAGTTAAGTAAAAGCTCAGTGAGATGTGGCAAAAATAAAATAAAATCATGGCCTTTGTCACTTTTCTTTGACAAAAGATAATTTAGGAAAAAAAAAAAAAACTTGGCAAAAAATGGCGTAAGTCACCAGCTTAGGAATGTGATGATATTTCAGTTTACTTGCCAGCGCTGATTCCAGATCATATGCACCTTGACAGAAATGAACAGGACAAACTTTGTGGACCAAAATCTATTTTATTTGATAAAAACAAGTATGTGAGTTTCATTGCAAGATTACCTTTCTGGGTTTCCGGCCAGCTGTGGATTATAGGCTGCCGAAGTGGTCTGCTCTCTGAAATATGCGCGAATCACAGCAATCCTCTCCCACTCTACATGTGAAAAAAGTCGTCCCAACAACATTTAGGGTCGGTGGCTCTCCCATCAATATGTCAATAGGCATGATAACTGCTGTCCAATCTGGATGGAGTACATGTTAATGATCCTCTGGAGGCCTCTGCTCTCAAAGTGCAGCTGCAGGGACCTGCAAGAGGCCTCTCTGGAGGAAGGGCCAGGAAACTGTCCTGAATGGAGAACGATCATGAAAACACTCTGCTGATGTGTGTGTGAGTGAGAGATAGAGAGAACAAAGCAACAACACACCACCACCTGGTGTGCTATGCAGAATAAAGACAGACCCTTTGTGCACGGGTAAGGAGCCATGGTGCAAGAAAATAATACACACAACAGCTTGAAAAATCTACCTCAGAAATTCACTGATATCAATGCATTTATTGGTCATAATACTGAAAAACAATCTGGATCAGGTATTGGTGACAAACGGATCCATAAAGGCAGATATATGCAGTCTAATTCTATGCTATGTACTAGAATTTAGAATTCCTGATTTCATTTTCTGAACCATTTTAAAGAACCTTTGCTACATTTATTTTTTCCACATGATTGACCAGCATCCCTGGTTTATATAGGTACGTTAAAAAAAAAATTAAAAAAGGGGAAATAATTGAAAACTACAGAAGATCTGTGTCAAAAAGTGTCCCTGCTGTACAATCTGTCGGTGCGCCTGTTATTTGGGCCAGGGTCTCCAGACTGGATCAGGGACCGTTGTGGAGGAGGCGAAGGAGAGCGTCTGCCTGGTGGACTCCTGTAAGACGAGGCGCCGAGGGGGGAGAACGGCAGGGATGTCGCCGGGGGCGGGGCCGGGGGGGGTAACGGCCGTCGGAGACCCTGAGAGCTTCAGCGAGGCCTGTGACGTGTTGGCCTCCTCCAGCTCCAGGCTCTTGGAGGCAATGAACTCGCTGACCCGCAGGAGGCAGGACTTCATGCCGCCATGGTAGCTGTAGTGGGGGGCGCAGGTAGGCCTCTGCTCCTCGGGAAATGCCTTCCTCGCGGCCTTTTGGGCCTTCTCCTTCTTCAGGAAGTCAACGACGCTCTCCAGGATCTCTGCCTTCTCCGCCTTCGGGTTCTTGAGCTTCTACAGCGGAAGAAACGTGAGAGAGAGAGAGAAAAAAATCACTTAAAAAAAATGTGTTTACAAATGGCTGCAGGTCAATTCAGCTAATTTTATAAACAGTAAGAGATCAAATCAGCTGCCTGGACGATACAAAACTCGTCATAGAAGACGACGTCTGTTTCGTGGCTGGTACCAGACCACCAAAACTACGAAATGACTGAACTCCGTCCAAAACAACCCCCAGTTTACCGACATTAAAGCTGAAATAAATCATCCACCTCGTTCTGCGTGTTTTCCAGCATCAACAGTCGTAAGGTCTCCAGGCTGCTGTTGATTCGCTCCCGTCTGCGTTTCTCCATCATGGGTTTGGACGCCTGCAGGACCGAGAGGAAAGTACTTAGTTTTATTGTTGTTTAAATGACAGTAGTTCTACCGCAGCCTGTTCTCCTCACCTTCCTCCTGGATTTGTGTCCCGGAGTCTCGGGTGTCGGTAAGGTCGTCATGCTCCGTGTTCGCCCTGCTTCTCTTTCTGAAACAACGTGGAAACTGAACGGAACGCTCCTTTTATTGATTCTCCGTTAAAGTCTCTGCCGTTAGCCACGCCCCCCTCCAGCCGTCATACGACACTCGGAGGCCGTAAGAGAGACCGCAGGCTCACTTTAGGCCAGTTTTACGCACGACCGACCTTTTGAATTGAGTTCAATTCACAAAGTGATCACAAATGGAAAACAAATGCAGCTTTTCGTGAAAATATAATTACATTTATTTTAGCTTTGGGTCGCTGTTTTCTTCTTCTTCTTCTTCTTCTTTCAGCAGAATAACCATACAGGATAATTTTATTCAGTGTTCATCTGTTGCTCTCTTTAGAGTTGGGACTTTGACTGCAAATAAAAACAACTTCCTACAAAACCCCATGCTGTATTTACAAGCTGCAACATTTCCTTTTCCAGACCAGCTACTTTCATATTTTCCCCCCTTTTTGCTAAGCGTGAAAAACAAACAAACAAAAAAAGAATCTGCACAAAATCCCAGTTTAACCATAAAGATTTTTACAGACATAAAAATAGTATTTCATAACCAACACAGCCATTCTTAAACAGCTGAAAACCTGCAGCTCATGAATCACTTCTCAAGTTTAGACATTATACTTTTTCCAGTTCATGCATTATTTATCTAATTTCTTTTTAAACCTTTTACATTTTACCTTCTTCACTTCTGAGTAAATCTTACTCAATATGCTACTAAGCAGTGGACAGATGAAACATTCAAAGAAGAGACAGGAACAATGACTGAATGATTAAATAAATGTAATTTATTTAATTTATACTTGTTAAGTTTTTGCTTTCATACATTCATTTTACTTATTCTTAAACAAACGATCTGACATCAACAGCCAGCATGAATACATAATGCATATTCTATATGTATTTTTTTACCAGTTAGTGCACTTTATATATATCTATATATATATATATACTATATATATATATATATATATTATATATATATATATATATATATATATATATATAATTATTATATATTATAATATATATATATATATATATATATATATATATATATATATATATGAATATATATAATATCTATATAGTTAATATATATAATAGATCTATATCTATAATTATATAATATACTATATCTATATATATATATATTATATATAATATATATACTAATCATATATAATATCATACTATATAGATATAGATATATATATATATATAGTATATATCTGAGTATATATATCTATATCTATTTATAGATGTACTATATCTATTATATAGTTATATTTATGATTATATATATAGTATTATATTATATATAATATAATAATATATCAATAATTTTCAAAATGACTATTTATGACAATTTACACTCAAAAATACTGTTTTATGTTCATTAATTGTGTTTCTGGAGTGTGTGCTGTTCAGCGGGTCACCCTGGTAAAAGACACCTTGACTTAAATAGGTTCCTTACCTGGTTAAATCAAAAAATCAAATTTTATTTGTATAGCACATTTCAGCAGCAAGGCATTTCAAAGTGCTTTATATCATAACAAACCCAAAAACACAAAGTCATGCAACATAGAATAAACAATCAAAACATTAATTTAGACGGCCGTCAAAGTTATAATTTGTTATCCATTTATCTAAATGTTTTACTGTGTGCGGATCCTGATCTGTGACATATTTCCAGTCGTTTGATTTTAGACTGTCTATTGGCTTATTTTTTACTTATCCCTTTCCATATTTTTTTAAAGGTTATTTAGTAAAAGAAATAATAATAATAAAGAAAGCAAAAGGAAATTAGGATTTAATTTGTTAAAGGAAAAAACACAATCCAAACCAATCAGGCGGCTGACCCCTGAACTCTGAGCCTGGCACAAACATCCGCTGTCTGCCGTAGATAAAACATAAAGCGTCTAACAAAATACAAGTAACTCAATGAATCAGTTGAATTTTGGCATGGTGCATCTAAACAGTGTATCCACACCCCTACTGAGCTTTTTGGGGTCTTTTTGTGACATAACGAAACAAAACTGATAAATAATCTGAATAAACTCAACTGGACAACAGCAAAGACAACAAAAAATCTTGCTAGAAATGTGCAAAAGCCTTGTTGCATTTTTAAGTGTGTGCACCCCTAAAACTAAGGCTTTTCAGTCTTTTTGGACGACTTACCTGAAATCAGTTTATTGAAACTAAATAACCCGAAATATATCAGGGTTTTCCTCTCTTCTCCACATTTGCATAATTTAGCTTTAAACTTAGTTTGTGCACAAAGGGATAAAATAATAATAATAATCTGATAAGACAAAAGTATTGGTCAGGAGAGGGATGCAAAAAAAAAAAAATCAACATTTTACACGTACACAGTGGGTAAATTATAATTTAATAAAACGTGGTTAGGCCTTTGTGTAACTTCCATCCCTTTAACAACAAAAAGAGCATTTATAAAAATGTTTGTCTTCGTGTTCATGCATTGAACAGAACACCACCTTATGAAATTATCTTATGAAAATGATCATATTCAGATTGGTTAGTGGTCTGACAATAACATAAACGAAAACAACAATAGTAGTAATAAAATAAAACAGATAATAGTTCCTCTCTACTTCCTCTGCAGTGAGGGGATAACACCGGGGTGATCGGATCAGGAGATTAAGTGTCTTTTCAAGCGTTTGAAATCAAAGAGCGCAGAGACCAGCCGCTGGTTGCCATGGCAGCGAGCCGGAACGCCGGGATACAGAGAGTAAAGTTGCGCGTTTAGCCGCTGGACTCGTCGTGAAAAGCGGGGCGAAAGTGCTGGAGCGAGACACTAAAACGCTCGGGGACACGCGCGCACACCAGCTCCCTGTAAACAAACCTCCAAGTGCGCTCGCGTTGCAGCGCGTGGAAACTAATGGGTTTGAAATCCGCTTTTTGTTCGCGGAGAAATGAAGCGTCTGCGTCTAATAGAACAAGAAGAAGAAGAAGCAGGAGGAGGGAAGGAAGCAAAGCGGAGACATGAACAACAGGCTCGGGGTTCAGACATGTTGTGGGGAAGAGGTGCACACTTAACACCCAGGTGTAACAATCCTCCTCGCGCGGCCCGCTGCCACGTTTCACTCCGACCTTTTGCTCCAGGAGCCGCTTCGTGTTTTCAGACGTTTCGATCGAATCCACCCAGAAATCAAGATCTTCGTGTGTGGAGCGGAAACACGCTGACCGTTAAAGATATCCACGCTCCGCGTTTTTGTTTCCTTTGATTTGATTTATTTATTTCAATGATTGCGAGCGGAGCCTTATTGTCTCACACGTCATAAAACGCAGTCACGGCCGCTCGCTTTCTCACTTTATTTCGGTTCCCACGAGTGGAGAGAGACGGGTTCCCAGGGTCTCACTTCTCCACTCCGTCCACAGGGACGTGTTAAAAGAAACCAGGATGATTTGCAATCATTTGCAAACAAGTGATAAGTCATCTGCGAATTAATGCTACTTAAGCATTTTCACTTCTTTCTTTCAATTTTCTTTCCTTTGATCTATCTATCTATCTATCTATCTATCTATCTATCTATCTATCTATCTATCTATCTATCTATCTATCTATCTATCTATCTATCTATCTATCTATCTATCTATCTATCTATCTATCTATCTATCTATCCATCCATCCATCCATCCATCCATCCATCCATCCATCCATCCATCCATCCATCCATCCATCCATCCATCCATCCATCCATCCATCTGGCCATAGCTACCCATCTTTCTTTCTATCTTTCTGAGATTTTTTTTGTTTGTTTTCTGTTCTGTCTTCCTTTCTTTCTTTCCAACCAAACTGATGTAAGATTGGGAAGCAGTCCTACTCGCAGTTTGTCACAAATAAAACCAAAAATCCAACTTTTCGTGTCCCACATACCAAATTCTACCTTCCCTGTGGTGAAACACGGCAGCGGCAGCCTTATGCTGTGGGGATGTCCCCCTTTGACGTACAGGTAAAAGTCATCTACTGAGTTAAAAAAAAAAAAAAGAAAAGTCTGTGCATCTTTAATTACAGTGGTTTAAAAACTCGCTCATCTCCCTGGAACATTTTAACGTTTTTAGTGTCACGTTGCAGCCGCGAGCCTTGACGGATTCTCCTGAGATTTAATGTCAAAAGAACACGCAAAGAATGGTGCACGGCTGTGAAGACGGGGAAAAATGACACACCGGTGCTTATGAATGAAAATCTGGAAAGAGTGGCATGCATTTGAATAGAAATAAAACCAAGTGTGATTTCCTACAGAAGTAGAAGAATGTTGAAAGAGCGACAGAAGAAGAAGAAACCACCAAAGACCTGAGACCGATCTAACCTTCTGCTATGTGGCAGCAAGCTAACTCCATACATCAGCTGGAAGGTGAAACCTGGCAGAGTAGCCAAAAATTAAGAGTAGCACTATTTCAATGTTATTTTACACAAGTAAAGGTAAAAATAGAGAAGTAATTACTCAAGAGTAGAAAGAATATTTTGTAACAAGGCTGCTGAAGTTCTGATCAAAACGTCAGTCATCTAATGTTTAAAAATGACATCATCGGTGTAAAACTGTGTGGAAATGTTGATATCTGAAAGACCAAAATGAAAACAACACGATTACAAAATAGTGAAATAGTGAAGCAAAAGAAACAACTTCCGTTTCTTTCTACTTAAAGTTGATTTAGTTTTGACTCACAGTGGGCAGAGGATCCAGAAAGTTTACTCAAGTAAGAGCAGCAACACGCCGTAACAGTATTTGCTCAAATAAAAGTGAAAAGTACAGTGTAGTAAAAATAATTTGTTTTCAAAAACTTACTCAATTAAATGTTACACACACTCGTCAGGCGGGAGTGTGTGTAACTCACATTTCCCCTTCAGAGACAGGAGAACTGGTTGAGTTATATCCAAAAAACTTACACATAATCACAGCAAAAGTAGTTCTACGCCAAGGACTGACTTGATGGGAGTTTGATGTTATGTTTTACAGTTAAATGTCTAGAAAACGTAGAAAATCGTCTATAGTTTATCTTGTTAAAGTCACATATAACCTCAATAAAACACACTGTTTTACAGTGTGTGTTTTTTTTTGCTACATTGCAACTGCAATGTAGCAAAAGGTTTGGCCCACAATAAACATCTTCCCCCAAGCCACCTCACTCACACCCACCAGCCAATCAGAAGCAGGCTTCATGAACCTACTTATAAGCAGCCGCTGCCATCCGGGCTGCTTCCCCCCCCAAAACGTCTGCAGAGAGTCTCTGGACAACATGACCAGGAAGCTACGAACTCCTGAAGACGAGAAGAGTAGGAAAAGGGTAGGAAACTTATTTCTTTTGGCTGGTACCAAAAGGTTTCTGTTTCCTATGACGTTCCTTTGTGTTTGACTCATTTCATGAACATTGTTTGATCTTTGTGATGCTCTGTTACTTTTAAGCCAGCTCTTGGGTTGCCAACTTGAAGTCCTCTTGCAGGTTTGTTCAAAGGACCGTCTGACCTTTCTGACCTTCTAGGGAGAAACGAAAAACAAAGGAGAGTTTCGGATCCGAAACGATCTCCATAACGTTTACGATAACGCGCAGTGGCTTATCGGCACAGCAAGTATCTTTATCTGCTTTGTAAAGCCCCGAAAACTTCAATTTACCTGTTTTTAGATTTTGAAGCCAGTTGTGGAGAAGAAGAGAAGGGATCGAATAAATCAAAGTCTCGCTGAGCTGAGACGTTTGCTGTTGCTTTCCACGTCCGATACCGTGAGTCAAGTCAAAGCCGTCACCTCAGCTCCTACTGCGCCGTGCAAAAAGTCTTAAGGTCAATGATGTTTTTGTGTTTCTTCCCTTTTTTACTTCACCCCCTTGTGGACACCAGCGACTCCAGAATCCTAAAATAGAGAAAGCAGAGATTCTGGACTTGGCTGTGGAGTATCTTAAGAAGTGGGCTGATAGGAAGGACTTGAACAATGGTCAGTTGTGTCAGACAGTTCACTACCTCCTCACAGTTCATGTTTTTGACAGCAGGGCTTTGAGATTGTGCGTTGCTGTTTCTCTTTATTCCCACTCTGCTTTCTCCCGGTGCAGACTTGCGGACTCCTGCAGCTTTGGGGAAACTTGGACCCGCCGAGTCCAGATTTGCCCCTCTGGTCAGCAGTGAGAACGCAGGCTTCCAGCAGTGCATGGCCCGGCTGAACAGCTACATGCACAGGATCCCGCCGACGCAGAGGAACAACCTCACCGAGGGGCTGAGGCATCACTCGGCAAGATGGGAGCCCATGCTCAACTCCGTCCACGGCGTCTGGAGGGAGCCGGAGGCCGCGTACGGGGAGGCGGCTTGTACCTCGGAGGGCAGAGGGGAGTCTCCCTGGCTGCTGTTCCCTCCTCATCCCTCCTTCCAGCCTCTCTCCTGCTCCACACCGTGCCACGACTACCTCTCCCCGCCTCCCTCTCCCTGGTTTTCACCCTCCTTCTCCACTTTCACTGCTTCGCCTCCTTTCCCGTCTTTTGCCTGTCCCTTCGCCTTCCCCCCCAGCCTGTCACCTCCGTCCACCTCTAATGCCTCCTTCCTCAGGAGCATCTCCCCCACACTTCCTCACGCCAGCCCTCTTGGCCTCCATGTCCCCCCGCTAACGTCGTTAATGCCCCCGCTGCACCTCCCCCACAGGGAGGTGTCGCCGGCAGACTCTCTGTCACCTGTCTGGAGGCCCTGGATGGGATGAGAGGCCGGACACCTGACACAGCGGCAGCAGCGCCACCTAGAGGGAGTTCTGTGCAACTGCGGGAAGCGACTCCCCCTGACTGTATAGTGTACAAAATGAACAAAACTGCCAATATTTTCTATTTACCCTTGTGAATAAATACATTTATGTATCTAAAGCGGACAAAGGTCTCTGTACGTTTATTTAAACACAAATGACCTGAACGTGAATGTAGGCTGAATGGTGGTTTAATTGCTTGTGTTGTTGAATGCCACAAAAAGGAGTCCAGTAAAAAAATAAACAAATAAAAAAATAAATGTATTTATCTATATATGACATATAGATAGTTATATGATATATACTTCCCTGCCTTCCCTCAAGAGAATCAGGCACACATCTTCAAAAGACATAGTACTCAATAAATGAATATATTTTTAAGGTTAAAAATGAGTAAAAAATTTTTTATATATTCTGCTCTGGAAAAAAATAAAAGCCCACTGCACTGAACCCCACTGAACCTCCTGGTTAATCCTCCAAATATTGATTTCTGAACTCTGAGTTAAAACATTAAGCATTGTTGCTTCTAAATTAATATGAACTTGTTTTATTTGCATTTTGAGGTCTGAAAGCGCTGCATCTTTTGACCGTTTCTCATTTTCTGCAAATAAACACTAAATGTTTGTTTGAAATTTCAGAGACATGTTGTCAGTAGTTCATAGAATAAAAGAACAATGTTCATTTTACTCAAACATATACCTATAAAAAGTCAAATTTTAGAAACTGATAATTTTGCAGTGGTCTCTTAATTTTTTCCAGAGATGTATATATATTATGTACATGTTTGTCCAGAAGAATTGTCCATATGTCTGAGCATTTTATTTCATTTTTAATCTTATACATTCATTTATTTATTGGGTTTTATGTCTATGTCTTGATTAGAGAAGATGACTCTGTAAGCCTTCCTGAACATGATTCTCTGGGTGGGCCACGGCCTCCCTTCTTCCCCCTCTGGGGGGCGCCACTGTTGGAATCCTGATTTTGCATCTTTCTGCTTAAAGTTTACTTATACAAACTTTTATCTTTCATTGCAGAAAATGCAGCGGCCAGGTAAAATTCGTGGTGATGAGCTGTTAATATTAAAAATAAGGTGTAGACTAAACAGGAAAAAAATAAAAACTTACAAGGTTGAGGATAAAATCCATACGTCTTTCTTTTTATTATTTCATCCAAACCCCCCTATGCTCACCTTCATTGTATAACGTCATGTCTTATTTTATTTTATTTTATTTTATTTTATTTTATTTCATTCAGAGACATGCATTCTGATCTGTGGTCAGCAGAGGGCAGCATTGATACACCGATGAGCTCGCAGCGGCGCTGTGGGTCTGGATCTCTGCTGAAGGGGTCAGATCCGGGGGCAGGCGGGACGCGGCCTGGCCGCTCCATCAGTGATGAAGAGTCCGACATGCCTCTTCATCATTCCTCAATCTTTCACTGCTCGGCCCCGTGTCTCAAGATTAAATCTCCATTGACGAGCTCTAAATATTTTTCCAGCAAGGAGGCATCAAAAGATTTGGCCTGAGAAAACAGAAGTTAGCACGTGACACAACATGTCTTTGGATAATTGTTACTTTTTTTTGTTTTTGTTTTTTTGTTGCCCTCTTTGCGCCCCTTGAGAAACTTTCTCTGGGGCATTTCGGTTATGAGGCGGCCATTGTTCTTTGTCAGGGACATAAGCGGGCCGGCACGTCACGGGAAGCCCTCTTCTCCACGCTGCGTGTTTTTGACCACTCCTGAAAGCAGAGAAGGTCGTTCGGCAAGAAGAGGAAGTTTTCTGCGGCTCGGCGTATAATTAATAGGGAAAGAAATGACGACTCGGAGTGACCTGACAGTGGCTGAAAACTCCCTGGCATTTTCTCAGGAGAATAGAGCCGATCCTGTTACCCTCTTTAATCATTGCTTCTTCTTCTTCTCTTTTTTCCTCCCCCTTCCTTTCTTCCTTTCGCTTGCGTGCATTCCTGATTTAAAGGTGTCGGGCTGTGAAGATGTCTTGGGGTGTCACGTCATGGCCTACTGAGAGTCTTTGGATTCCTGCATGTTGGTGCATTTCGCAAAACTAAATGCGGAGACAATGCTGGTGTCAGCTCCGTCCATCTCACATGTACACACTTGCAGTCCTCCACGGCGTACGCGGTAAACAGCGTGCGTTCTTTCTTTGAGCAGGCTTCTGGCTCACTGGGACATTGGCTTGTGTTGTCTTGTCTTATTGCAGATCATTTCTCTTTAGGTTTATCACATCGGCTCTCTCAGTGGCACAAGAGATCTGGGCAGCAGGGGCTTGTAAGAAGCAGAAGCCGTACTCCTTTGTGGCGCTTAGTTCACCCCTTCCTAACGGATTTTATGTGTGCTCAGAAATTTGACGCTCTGTTTTCCTAGTTTTAGTGAGAACACAAGCAGCAGCAGCAGCAACAGCATTCTGGATCGGCTGCAGTCGCCCGATAGAGATGTTCTGCAGGTGATGGAAGGCCGACTTTGTAACCGTCTCTATGTGTCTCTGGAGGCTCGCGTATATTCATCTCCACCTGTCACTGGAAGAGTGGAGGTGCTGTACGCTAACCAGGTCATCAATTTATTCATGACAGGGTGATGAATACTTTTCAGAGGGAAATACTTCATTCAGTCTTTGAAATATGAAAAGGGACTGTGACATTTTATATTACCTTTCAGCAAATTGACCTTTTGTTTCACATATATTTTCCCTTCCTTCAATCACATCATATTAGTATTTTTATGTAGAGCAATTCTCTTGTGCTGTGAATAACTTTGACTAAAATGTGAAATCAACTTTTGTAAGTGTTACATGATGTTATAATCACACCTGGAGTGTTGCCTTGATTCTTTCATGCGTGTTTGAGGAACACTTTAATCTCCGACGCTGGTAAAAAAAACAAAAAAACAAAAACAAAACAAAAAACATTGCTAAACCGTTAATAGAGGAGCCATGTTGTGATGACTTTCTGAAGGCGGAGCTTCTTAAAGAGACAGACCCAATTTCAAGATGCTCAACTACAAAGTAAAGTTTCTTTTAGGTCATGTTTGATATGAACTGCATTTTTTTTAACAGCTGAAGTTAACAGTTAGTTGACTATGCTATAAGTTGGCACCATGTGCAAGGAAAATACACAACTATCTTTTATTTAAAGAACAACTCTAAAACAACTCTTTTTTAATGTCTACTAGTTTGTTTTTTTTAATACAAGCTTCCGCAATCGTCAGCAACTGCGTACAAACAACATGTTAGATTAAAAACATATTGAGCTCAACTACAGGTGTGTAAGATTCTCGGTGTTCATTGCAGGATGCGGTAAATCCATCAAGTCACCTTTAAATGACGACACACTGATGACTGGATCATTTATGGCTGGTGTGCATCAAGATAACTTGACCCCTTTTTTTTCCCAAAAGGAACAGGAAAATGCTAAAAATATATTGGACTATGTGGTGTCTTTTTTTTATATACACGTTGAGCCTTGAACTCTGCAGTCTGGTGTGCTATCTGCCAGGCTGTCTATTTGTGCAGGAGTGACTGTGCATTCTTTTGGAGTTGAGTCAATTTGTTTGACTTTGCTGTTTTCTGGAAGCCGGCCCACGCGCTCGCCGCTTTTCTTTCCTTTCCTTTCCTTTTATTATTTATTTTATCAGCAATGTGCAAAAACCTTTGCAGCCTTGGACAGCATCCCCAGTGGAGGAGGACTCCTCGTTCAGATCGCATGTCAATACTCAAGAATGTAGATCTGTCACTACCCACAACTAAATATCTTTTTTTTTTTTCCTGCCTCCCTTTCATTTCTCGCTCTTTCTCCGTTTTTCTCCCTCTTTTTTTTTCTTCGCAAAGGTTCTTTGAAGTAAATGGCGAAAGGATCCCAGACTGTAGCAAATTACCTGAGGACTGAAACATTTTTGACATAAGTCTCGAGAGACGGGAGCGGGCCACTTTTCCCGGCGGCCTCTTTGGCGTTTTTTTTTCTTTTTTGCAATCTGAAGGCCGAGGGAGACAGCGGCGCTGACAGAATGACGGGACGACTGGACATGCTTCCAGGCCAGGAGCAACAGGCAGAGGAAAATCCAGGATAAGGGCCACTGCCGACGTCTCAGCACGGAGCCAGCAGCCACGGACAGATGACCGGAGCTGGACGGAGCATGAAAGGAGACGGAATAAGAGGGAAGACATTGGATTAGAATGATAATTAGTCTTATTTTATTTCTTTTTTTTTTTTTTAAAGTGTAAATGTCCAGCATTCAGGAAGAAAAGAAAAACAAAAAACAATGTCTGCAGATGGCAGAAGATGTTGAAACAACAACAAATCTACAATTAGTTTAAACGTAGTGAGCACTAAGTTGGTGAATAACCTGTGTTATTCACCAACTCCGTTAACGCTTTACGGTGTGAGATTTAGCAGAGGTCACGTGCAACACTGCAAAAAAGAAAGAAAACAAAAAAAGAAAAAGATTTCAGAAGGTCACTTTTGTTGTCCAGAGGAAAATCAGTCTACCTGTGCATGCCCCCAACCCAGTCAGTAACCAGTGAAAATTGCTGCTGAGTTGACTCTGATGTGATATTTGTATGGCTTGAAACACTCTGTTTTAGCATTTTGTCACTTTTTTTCACCAGCTTTGTGCTAAATCTTGAAACTAGGTCAGCAAAAGGTGCAACAACGCTGACAAGTGATATGGTTCTCCTACCATCCATCCATTCTCTTTCACCCTTGTCCCTAATGGGGTCGGGAGTTACTGGTGCCGATCTCCAGCTACGTTCCAGGCGAGAGGCGGGGTCACCCTAGACAGGTCGCCAGTCTGTCGCAGGGCAACACAGAAACAAACAGGACAAACCACCAAGCACACACACACTCACACCTAGGGAGAATTTGGAAAGACCAATTAACCTGACAGTCATGTTTTTGGACTGTGGGAGGAAGCCAGAGAACCCGGAGAGAACCCATGCATGCACAGGGAGAACATGCAAACTCCGTGCAGAAAGACACCGGGCCGGGAATCGAACCCAGAACCTTCTTGCTGCAAGGCAACAGTGCTACCAGTGGCGCAGTGCTACCAACTGCACCACTGTGCAGACATGATGGTTCTCCTACCATCATGTCAAAAAAACACAAACACAAATTGGAGCAAATTACGACAACTTGCAGCATTTCTTGGACAGATTTAAATTAAAATTTGAAAAAAGAAAAAAAAAAGGTGGGGGGATGAACGATAATTAATGACATTTATCTAGACCTGAACTTTGTTGTCATGCCAAACACGCTTTAAGCAGACAGGAAGTAACCTGAGCCGGACAGGAGGGAATCGAATCAGAGCTCGCCTGCTTGTTTCTCAGGGCAGACCAATTATTTTTGACATAAGGCGCTTCCCACTCATGCAACAGTCCTCTCTGTTTTCAAGGCCTGCTCTCACACTGGCTTCCTTTTTGCATCTTCTCTAACAACAATAATAATAATTTTAAAAAAAGACAAACAATGCCCGTCTTTCCTTTTCTTCCAGAGGGACCCCGGCTGCAATCAAAGAGCGCTGCTGAGCCTCTGCCTGAAACCTTCCGGGCTGTGATCGTTTAGTCATCGATTGATTTATTGCCGGCGAGATCCAACTCGAAACCGGGGCCCCAGACGGCTGCGCCACGTTGCCACGTCGATCTCAAACAATGAACTCTGTGATGGCAGCTTCTTCAGTAAAAGGATGTAAGACTTCCTGTTGTCTGTCTGCAGGTGTTTTCCTGTGTTTTTGAGAACCGCTGGTCTGTCTCAGACTCCCCTTTGTCCTCAAGCTTTTCTCTGCCAGCTGTGAGCAGATGTCGCCTTGTCCATCATTTTGACTTTGAGTGTCAAAGAAACTCTGTCATGATTTATTTTAACCCGTCAACTGAGGGTGCGACCAACGATCGGCTGTGACACTGACAACCTTGTGGGTCAAAGGTCAGCCCTCAGAAGCTTACATTAGACGTTGCCTCTGACAAATATGTTACCATCTAAAAAATACTAGCTCCTGTCAATTTTTATTCTGAGAACTTATTGTTTATTTCGCCTCATTTCGTCGTGAACGACGACACCGAAAGGGGAAGGGGAAGGTTCGGGTTAGTTCCCAAAGAGGCGGCCTTAACCCTGAGGATGTCCCTTTCTTCTGGTGTAACCTCATACTGCTGAGAAAATGTCAGAGTGCAGGAGAAAGCGTGTGTGGACATCAGATTGTCTGGGACCTTCGGGGGCCCAGACAATCTGACAAACAGAGCAGTCACTCCTTATCGGCTCCAACAACCTGAGACTTTGCCGTCCCAAAATCGATTCTGACCAATTGACCGGAGATGAAGAAGGATCCAGAATCAGAGCTGGTCACGCCTCCCGGTTCGAGCTGCTGCTGCTGCCGAGGCAGTATGTGATGATGAAACAGGTTCTTCACCGCAAGCTTGTTCTGAATTTACCACCAGGAGGCCGGGGCCACGAGTTCAGAGCCAGCAATCACAACAGCAATTCATAGAGTAGCATAATAACGCAGCATCAGTGGGAGAAAGTGTATTTTTCTTTCACACTAACACCCGGCAGCACTGTTGGAGGTGTGAAGAGATTATTCTTGATTGGGGATCTGGGGATTCCCACTGGAGCCCCCATGCAAGGACGAGCACCAGAACAACGGGAAGGGGGGAAATGACCCAGCGAGAGGACCCAGGTACTGAGGCAGGGCTGCAGAAATGCAGCAACAATGTGAAGGTTTTTACTAGTCAAACAGTTCATCGGTTTGTCATTGAGGTAGCTCCGTAACATGCGAACATTGTGATTCATACCTAAAAGAAACGGTGGTGTAAAAGTCTTTATCCACCCAGTTCTTAGATATTTGATCTGAAATGTTTGTGTGTGGCTAAAACGTAAGCTCCGCTCAGCTACGCTTTAACTGCACAATCAGGAAGCATTGAAATGCTGCACATAACCGCATCCGTTAGATATTGATGAGCCGTGCAACCTGTTGTTTGCTGATGCGTCCCACTGATCAACTCATTTGTCCTCCACAATGTGTATCTAACTAATCTTAGATCTACCTTTTTCCATGTTTAGACCAAGTAAAACTGCCTGTGCAACGGCTGCTGGAAAAGACAATCGTTTTGCTGTTGACTTACCATCCAGAAACCACTCTGCACTCTCGTTGTTTGCGCAGGAGGCTTCAGTTCTCCTTATCAAAGATATACAGTTGTATAACGGCACATCTGTTTGCAGCCGTCTTCCTGTGTTTGAGTTGACAACCAGAAGATTGCGGGTTCCAGTCCTGGCCAGAGTCTTTCTGTGTGTGTGTGTGTGTGTGTGTGAGGGATGTTGATGTTATTTGTAGGGACGCACGGTAACATTGTTGCCATGCTGCTGGAAAGTTTGTAGATTTGAATTTTTTGAAACTGCATGGACCACCGGACCTCCAAGGAGTCCTGCAGGGTTTAGTTAGATAGTCTGGATTCTTCCCACAGTCCCAGAACATGCATGAGGTGTGACTCAGGGTCTTTCTCACAAATATTCTCGTTGGACCCTCCTTGCCAACGATTTGAGCTATCCTGCCAGGATAATTCACCAGCTCCTGTCTGAATAAAAAAACAAACAAAAAAACAGAGAATTTGCATGGTTGTTTTTGCAAGTTGAAAAGAAAAGAGTGTAAAATCTCGGCTTCAAACTCACGCTACCATCATTGTGACTGTGTGCGATAGACATCTAGTGACATCCTGAATCATTATCACAGACCCAGAAGAGAACGCAGCGTGCTGCAAGGGAGTCCGTACCTCCTGAGACGAAATCTGACCAGCTGACGAGAAACGTCAGCTCAGCACTAGGTTGTCCTCTTCTGTGTTTATTTATGATGGTGAGACTCCCTGCATCTTCACACGTGCTCCTTTTCAAGCCTCAGAGAGAGACGAGTTCTCTATCTCTGTCTGAGAAGTGAGACAACGTGTGTCGAGATTTTATTTCTTTTTTGCCCTTTTCATCCAACTCCTCGTTTCCGAGCTCCACACAACACCCGAAAGATGCCTCAGCCTGAATTAGATGCCACTTATCTGCCATTGTGGTTCGGCCCAAACACTCAGACCACCAACTTCTCGTCTCTCCCAAAGAGCAAAGACAAGCAGATATGATGAAACAGAAGAGACTGTGCTCAGAGCTACGGGACCTGGTGGTACTTTGTCTGGCCCATCTAGATCGTCCTGATAGGACGCGGCGATAAGAAACATGAAAGTACCCTGTCATCAGCTCTTTCTCCTTCATCTTTCCTACGACCTGCGACATCACAGCGAGCGGAGGAGACAATGCTCGGCGCTGCGTCTCGGAGAGGAAACGTCGGTAGCTTCAAACGAAGCCGAAAGGACGGAGCGCACAGGCTCAGCTGCGACGCGCACTGAGGCTGGCGGTGAGGAGGTCAAAGAGACGGGCATGTTTCTGCTAATGATCTGATGCGCTTTCAAATTAAGCCTGAGATCCTGGCTGCCAGTGCCGGGGCAGCTGGGCTTGTGTGATCTACGGTGAGGTCTGGCTGTTGTGCCAAGCGTATTTTCACTCTTCTTTGTTGGTCTTAAAACAGCAGTTCTTCAAAGCCGGCTAATCTGACTTTATCTCCAGATAGCTGCGATGGCTGACTGTGAGACTTAGGGGCCTGTTTCATGTTGTGCTGAACAATCACGCCGCTCTTTCTGCAGCACCTTATCCTCTGCATAAATCTGCCTTTTGACTTGGGGACAAATTTGTGGTGGCCTTGAATTTTTTTTTTTTTCATTCACATTTTCTCTCGTTCCAACCACGGGCCTATTTTACGACAAAACGTTTTAAGTATTGGTTAGCACACAAGGCCACAGCTCAGATTGGGAAATTTACTCTGATTGATTGATTTAATCAATCGATCAGTCAGTAAATCAAGTTTATTTTGAGTAGGACATTTCAGCACCACAGCAGCTTAAAGTGCTTTAAATAGTAAAACAACCAAATAAAAACCAAAAGACAATAAAAACGTCTTATAATCAACAGTTGTGAAAGCCAGAAACAGGTTTTACATTTCGTCAAGTTCCGACACTAAAATCATCAAAACCCATCAAATGTTTTGGTTAATATTCCATGTGTTGTGGGTCTATGGCAACTCTAACCAGCTGCATTTTTAGTCTTGATTTAAAGGAGCTCAGTGTTTCAGCTGTTTTGCACTTTTCTGGACGTTTGTTCCAGTAACTGTTAGAGGTGAACTCCACTCAGCCTTTATGGAACAATGGCAGCAAAGAGTCAAATAGTCCACATATAGCCAGATATTGGGGGAAAACAGACACATTTTAATGTTTTGGTCTTTCATTCGCATGAAAACTTTGTTTGATAAAAATAATTATAGATTTAAAATAACTGTATTTGCTTGTGTAGATGGGTAAATGAAGCTTTACACTCCTTTACAATCAGCGCCAATATATCCACACTTGCTTTGGCACAATTTGATTAATTTATAAATATAGATATATATTCCAATAAGCTGCTTGAAGGTAGTTCAACTTATGTATCAGTGAGCACAATTTAACCATCTGACGCCATGTTCAATTCTTAACAGGAAGTTGAGGTTGTGTTGAAGCAATCTGATTGGCTGACAGGTTTTAACTGTGCGCTGCACTGCCCCCTAGGGGTCTGGCATGTTTAAAACAACGCTGATGGGTGAACTTGTGCAGGTTTCTGTGGATGGAAACTTTTCAGAAACTGATCCCGTGTGTCCGGTATTGTTTTTCTTTTTTTAAAATGATGTAGCGGAGAAGTTTGTTTTTAAAAAGTGTTTTACAAAACCT
Organism: Poeciliopsis retropinna; assembly: GCA_010277075.1. Classification (NCBI taxonomy): domain Eukaryota; kingdom Metazoa; phylum Chordata; class Actinopteri; order Cyprinodontiformes; family Poeciliidae; genus Poeciliopsis; species Poeciliopsis retropinna. The sequence goes on along the minus strand of VMRM01000015.1, from coordinate 5,043,949 downwards.
TAGATTAAATAATGTCACAAATGTTCATTTTGTGTGCCTTTATTTATGCTGCAGCGCAAAAGAATCAGATGTTAATGTTTCAAGTAAAGAGCAGATTCTGCCTCCCTCTCTTACAGACACGTCAAGATGTCTGAATGCGGAAATGTGTACCGGCGAAAAGTGTTTGAAATCTGTTACCGTATCTCATTTGCAAAGAGTCTGGAAATATTTTTCTCGTCTTTGTGTATGTAACTGCCAAAAGAAACAACGTAAGATTGATACTTTATTGACTTGATATCTCCATTTCTTGTGCAATCTTGGAGCTTCAGTCTTGTAACACGACTATATCTGGACCAAAGCAGGACGGATGCATGCAAACCACACGTAGGAAAGCTGCAGCAACCAGTAACTTTGCCATCCACGCGTCACTATGTTGCTGAAAAATACGCTCAAAGCAGTACACCCTTTTTATTGAGAGAGAGAGCCAGGAAGTAATTGGTAAAGAGTGACAGAAATGTAAACCAAACTGCTCAACAATCCGTATTGTTGACGAGCTGTCATACGGTTTCCAAACAACACAATAAAGATTTTGTAGCGTGCGTACACTGGGGTCAAGGGTGTGGAATTCACTGAGTTTTGTTGAATCGTAATCGGGTACAGTAGGTCTGCAGAAACAGTTTCCTTTTTAATGAGTGGTGCTCTATTAGTGGAAAAGTATTTATTAGAACTCTTTTCTCTTTCAGTTACAAGCATCTTGCATGCTGAGGTGAGTGAACATTCATCAACTCAGACAGAGCGTCTTCGTAGTGTTGTGTGAGATGAATTAAAGTTAGCATTGGACCAGTGTTGCAATATTAGCACAGCAGCTGAGTAAATGCTGCAGCAGGAAGTCGATTCTGGGGCAAAATGAATCAAACGCACCATTCAAACTCCAGGCAGATAATCTGGTGACCAAGTCAAGTAAGTAGATAAATAATCCAACCAAATGTATCCATTACGTTAAGTTATTAATTTCTTTATAATTTTAATTAACCTTAAACTGCTTATACTCTACCAGACCTCAATAACACCAAACAGCAGGCATCGAAAAGGAGATCCAAGTGTTTTCAGTCGCTTTCAATTCAAATAAAAATGTTTTCTACAACTCACAGTCACAAGCTGACCACTGAGGTTAACCATCTAAACCAGCCAATCATGTCACAATCTCACTTTGTGACCAACCTCTACATGAGCGTTGTTTACTACGTTCGTTGCGTTTTTGTTTTTTTTTCCCTTCTTACCAAAAGCAATGAAACCGAATGCAGAACCTGCATCTTCCGGGGCCACACTGCAGGAACGAGGCAGCCGCTGTGAAAATAAACATTAACCGCGAGACGTATTACACCCGATTGCAAAACGTCCACCAATGACAACATAAACCCTCGCCGATCTCCCTCCAGGGCCTGGGATTGTAGGTGCCACCATGATTGGTCAGCGCAGGTGAGGCCTGCGAGGGAAACGGCATGCCTCCCTTCTTTACAGAAAACTTCCTTTGTTTGCCTCTGACATGGGGAATGTGTGGCTGAGCATCGACGTGGCCCCATGAGGGCTGGAAACGAGTCCCCCTGTGTCCCCCTAATGCGCAAGGAGAAATACTTTGATCCCACCAGGCGGGTGGGAGTCGCTGGCTGAGACATGGTTTATGAACCTCCGTGGCTCATTTCTCCTGATGGAGGACTCGGTTAATTTTTCACTTCGTTTGAACCGAAAGGTTGTTGAGTTTCACACTTGAAGTCGGTTTCAAGATAATAAAACATTTAGGATTCATACAGTCAGACTGTTTGGTGTTTGTCCTTATTTTTTTCCAGGGGTAAACACTAGTTTCCAGTTACCTACTGGTCTGCTTACTGGTAGATAGATGTGTGCTGGTTGGTGGGTGCAACCAGGTGAATGAGGCTCCAGTGTAAAATGATTTGAGTCTTCAGTATCAATAGGAAAGTGTTATATAAGCAGACACTGAGCTGAAACGTTCATATTGATGACCAAACGAAATTTCACAAAAACATGCCGATGATGTCACCATGAGCCAAAAGTGGAACTTTCTAGAAGGAGTTCGACACAAAATCCATCCTACCTCTGAGAGATTTAGGGATAAAAAAATCTCTTATTTATTTTACCAACATGCTTCTTTTGACTAACAAAATCAGTGGCAACATTTAGAAGATTAGGGTGATGGATAGGAGCCCTTTCAGCCTCGGAGACCTCCATGTTATTACAAAAGATGAACTGTAAAAAAAATATCAGTGGAAATGTGCAGAAAGAAACAAACATAATTTAAGTAGTAAATCTACTAGTATTGTGACACACTGTGAGTGTAACTTGGTTTGGTGTAAAACTGACACAGCTCTCCACCTCGTTACTCGTTCATTCAAAAATGTCACAGTTTAAAAACGCGTTTTTTAGTTTGAAGCCAAACATATATTTGACAAACTAACGATTTAGCTCCAAACTATTTCCATAGGAAGCTAAAAATTTAGTTTGAAACTAAAAATATCTTGCAAGCTAAATATTTAGCTCCAAACTATCTTTTTACGTCTATCTACTATTTAGATCGCAAGGTAAACATTTAGCTTGAAACTAAATATTTAGAAACTCAGTCTTTAGTTTGAAGTTAAATATTTAATTTTATAATATTAGTAGTAAATAGGTGCAAATAGTTTGTAGATAATATTTTTGTTCAACTAAATACTTTGCTTCAAACTAAATATTTATTGAAGGTTTTTGCCATTAAGGCCATACCTTTAGCTTGCCAGGTAAATATTCAGTTTGCAAGGAAAAATATTCACTGTGCGTCTGTAACATTCAGGTTGCATTTGTAAATACTAAAACCATACAAAGAAGTCCTCCCTTCTCTCTGCCTGCTTCCAGATCTTGAGGATCGCGTTTATTCTCGCAAACTCCAATATTCCTTCTTCCTGGTCAAAGCGTGGGGGTGGGGGGTTTGGGAGATCTTGAAGGACTCAAGTGAAGCTCTAGAAAGCCCGAATATGATATTTCCTGTGCACTCAGCTCCTCTCTTCCAGGCCAGATCTGTTGGGTGATTAGTTACTGGGACGTGAAGAGGTATGCATGGTCTGTGAGCAGGAGGAAGAGGAGGTAGAGGCCAGAGCCTCAACACAACCCCTCTGTGTCCAACAACTGCTAATCTGTGTGTTCTTGTTAGGCCGGTCAGTGAACTGTGACGGGCTCTCAGCGGCCCGGGTGTATGTTACCCCGTGGCATATCGGCGCTGTCATTACTCCTGCTGACATTCTACTCAGAGTGAAAGTTGTGGTTTATTGGACGACCGTCAACGTTAGCAGTGCGGAAGCTAACTGTTTTGATTTTGCTGGACGCTCCAGCAGTCGCCTGCGACGTGTCCCTCCGCTGGAGTTTGGCCTTGTGGCCCGAGCTCCACCCGAACCTCGGGCCGGATCAGACCACAGTTATTTACACAAAGGAGACATGATATGAAGTTGTGTTAATCTACGTATTATAGTGTAAATAGAGGAGCAGATAGTGCAACCTGTTGACTCACCCTGTGGTTACAACAAACGACCAAATGGAGCTGGAGAACGCTAAGCAAAAGCTAAAAGCAGAAGAAGTTATACTGCTCACAGAAATGGTGGTCTCAGAACTCCTCCACGGGGCTGTAGCTTTCACGCCTCCGCCACTCAGCTCCTTCAGACTAGCCAGCAGCAATTAGCAAACACCTGGTGGAACTGAGCATCAGCTGAGCTCATTATATGAACTAAACACGTTGATGAAGAACTGATAGAGGAGCCATGTTGTGACGACTTCCTGAAGGCAGACTTTCGTAAAAAGCAGAAGCTTCTTAAAGAGATAGAGGCCCAATTTCAAGGCGTTCATTTACAAAGTCAAATTTGTTTTAAGTCATATTTGATCCACAGAGCATTTTTATAACAACTGAAGGCAACACAGTTACTTGGTTGGGCTATTAAATGGCACTGTGTGTCCCTTTAAAGGTAGTTGGGTTGAACCGGGCTCAGACACAGTGCCTGCAGCCTGGTGCCGGGTCGGGTTGGATGTTTTAAACTCTACCCTCCATCACTTTTAATCCACCTGGTGTCTGTTCTAGATGGGGCAGCTCTTGGCAAATCCAACCCCTTACTGTCCTATCACTGAACTACATGTGTGCCAAAGGACATCCAAACTGGATGTCTTTTAAAAATCTGTTGTTTTAGATTGCCTGCATTACATTTCATCTTTGCGTTTAGGGTTATTTAAATCTGACGCAGCTTTGGTTAAACCTGCCCTGTAAAGCTGTCTGCCGGCTGCTGTGCTACACCAGCCTTGGCATTGCCTCGGTAGTGGAGCGATGTTTCTCTCTCTCTTTCTCTCTCTCTCTGGGTCAGGGGATTTCCTTCTTCCAGAAGCGCTCAAAGTTATTACTGTGGAGGAGGATCTAAGCCCTGCTGCAAAGCCCGTTTGATGTTCCCCACAACATTACGGCCCGCTAACACTCCCAGAGATCACAGCGGAGCAGTCAAAGTGCAAGTGAGCTCACACACCACTAAGTCAGAGTTCCTTCTGTTTTAATTAAACAATCACTGTAATCTGAGGCTACAGAATATCCTGACAGTTTGGGTGGGGGCCGTTAAATTCACTTTCACCCAGCTGCTGTGTTTTGCACGTCGCACAACACGCATGTTGAAAGATAACATGGCATTTGTAGTAAAGTGTAACACATGCGTCACACTGAAGTATTTGGTTCGGTTGTCTGTTTTTATTCCTTAAAGAAAAAAAAAAAACTCGCCAGGACTTGTTCTGGTGAAGCCCTGTGATTTATACAATGTGGTGTTAGAGAACTACAGCTTATTGTACTAAACTGATAGTTCTATTTACTTTGACTGCGATAAAAATTTAAAACTGAAGACGTGCGGGTTTAAAGCGACTCAAACACGAAATTATTCAAACTCATTTTGTCTCATAATTAAGTTGAATTAAAATTTAAAAGATTCCTGAGAGAAAAGATAAAGTGCCTCTAAGCTGCATTCTATCCAATGGCCTGTAGGGGGCCTATTTGTCGGTTTGCTCAAAGGTCATAAACATATTAAAAAAATACCTTGTTCTTTATTTAAATGATCGAAAAGTGATGTTTTCTTATAATCGGAGGCTGTAAACAGCTAGTTTCTTGTTCTTTTGTTACATAATCACTTTGTAAATTGTGGGTTTACTTAGTTTAGGTAACGAAGTAGACGATGCTTCAAGACAGGCTCCAATAATCCAGATCAGTTCAGTTTATTTCTATAGCGCCAATTCACAACAAATGTTCTCTCGAGGTACTTTACCTAAAAAAATAATTTCAGTTCAATCACACATACATTACAATTGATCCTGGCTATAAAGCGGTACAGTGTGCTCAATTAGTATTCAGTTTGGATCAAGTGTGAGTTGTCAAATGTTGAACATACCTCAGCGTTTGACCCTGACTATCACCTACTCTACTATGTCCCACTTTCTGTCTGAAGACTTGCAACTAGTCAATAAAACGTCATTTATGTGGCACTTTTCAGTCTGCAGAGCTCAAAGTCTTGGATTCGTGTTGTAGATTTCCTCATCGTACGACACGACCAGCAACTACTGGTCACATGACCTCAGAGGCCTGCTGGAAACATTGGGTTACACAGGTTATGAGACGTGTGAGAAATTGTATAGTCTGCAGACGTCTGCAGTCTACTTGTTTGGTCGAAGTAGATAAACAATGAGCCAATCTCGAAGAAACTAAATATTTTGTAAGCGATAACAATAAAAGGAGAGCGATCATTCAATATAAACCTCAAACACACAGGCGTACGTCACTACACAGAGGTCCATGTGTACTCGGGGCGCATTCAAAGCCCGTTTGACAAGTCTGTTTAACTCGGTTTCATGTGGTTAGCCTGGTCGTTGCCTTCATGCACAACTCTGCTCGATTCTCAATTTTTGTCACCGTTTGGGCTTTTTCCCATTGAATGGATTTCAATAGACCTCCGTCCAGGCCGATCAGTGAACAGGAGAAGTTGTGAACAATGACAATGATTTTCTAGAGTTGTGTTCTTGGAGTGGCAACACAGGAACACAGGAACATCATTCAGTCCAAGGTTTCAACATGGACTGAATGAAACCTTGAAGTGACATCAACAGGCATCTGGTTCAGTTCAGCTCTTCTCTCTTCACAGTTTGCCTGAACCAATCAGAACTGTAGATAAAAGATTTTATTGCAGTAGATAATAAAATCTACAACAAACTATTGAAAGATATTTCTAGAATACTGGAAATGTCTGACACAGTTTCAAAGGCAATCCTACAAAATACTAAGGAGATGTCTAGAAATGTTTGAATTTTAAGAAAGTACAGACAACAGTCCTTGACAAAAGGACTTATTAAAAAATGTTAATTGAAGAATCTTACTAATCTGGCATTTAGCAATTGGCAGACGCTCACATACAAGATCCACAAAAATGTTGCGTGATGCTGGTAAATGCTTGGCCTTCAGAGTATATTTGGTCCTTTTGCACTAATGCTCCAATTGTTTACAAGTGTCGTGAGAAACGGTGACAGCTCGGAGTCTGTTCCAGAGCGAGAAGTCAATCAAGCGGTGAAAAAACGTTGAAATGTTGCTGTTATTATCTCAAAACACGCAGTTGGTGTTTTCAGGTCTGGGAAGACATCGTTTTAAGCCTGTAAGAATGTTCTGCGGTCACACGCAGAAATAATTAGCGGTATTCTCCCGAGTCTGGATGGTGGCCAACACCAGCATTTCATCTGCCACAGTTAGCTAAACGTATTTGGGTTCAAACGAGCTGAAATCGCCAGTAGAAGTGCAGGATTTCATGGCGAATTCTTCTCTCGTATCGTTTTTCTCCCCCCCTGCCTTTAAGTCTCTCACTCTAAGCCCTCTTTTCTCTTCTTCTCCCCTTGTTTTTTTTTCTTTTCTTTTTTTTTCTTTTCTTTTTTTACCTGGGAGGTGCAGGTGTGAAAGGGCGAGGCCGTGGAAAAACATTCGATTCTGCAAACTTGTCTTGAAGGAATCCATTTACTGACCTCTGCGTCTTGGCACACAAAGACAAATGGGTTCGCAATTTTCCGCCTGACTGGGGGGCAACAAAGCACATTTCCACTTTCACCGGTAGTCAGGGTGCCAAAGTACAGTCTCCCTGTAGAACGCTGTTAAACCGGGACAGGGAGCCTTTTGGCTTTGCTTACCTAATGGTCAAAATAGACTGCTACACCTGGAGTGAAGCATCAAGACGAACAAAAGTCTGACTTCACAGGGTAAGCTCATGTGCTCATGAGTTATTTTTCTTGGCTTTTAAGGCAGCTTTTTGTTCTGTAAATTAAAGCGTTTATGGCAGCAGTTAACACAAATATCAAAGACATCTATGGCTACTATATAAGGTAATCCAGTCTCAGTCACGGTGTAGTTAAAGTTATCAGTTCATCTGATAGATTCTGTTTATTGTCTCCAACAACTGACAAAATATTGTTTCTTCATTGGTTCCATTCAAGTCAACCAATGAAGATCATCTATTGCTCTAAGAGGAGCCTCCAATTTTATTATGTAGGTTCTTCTTGGTCTGGACTTTATCTGTTACCTGTTAGTGGTGTAAGGCGTACCAGAAGACGATCAATGTCCCATTAGTTCCTCTAATGTCTCTCTGGACATTAGACGAACCCTCCAGAGGTGTGAGTTGAAGATTGCCGCAACATCAGTCTTCAGACGTCACCAGCTCACGTTTTACCACCGGTTTGGGTTTACCACATCTGTCTAGTGGTTTGTGCTAATACCATTGAACGTAACTCATCCCTTGAAACACATGACGCCAATTAGAGTTTGATCTGGACATCTTGAATATGGTTTAATCTAAACCATATTCCATTATAGCTCTGGTCGTATTTGTTATGGTCCTGCTGGAAGGTGAACCTCTAACCAAAGTCTTTTGTGGACTTTTAGTCAAGTGACTTGGAAAAGAGTCTGCCTTAATTCACAAAATTAATGACAGAAAAGGTTTGCAACTAGACTTATAGTGCATTCACACCAGCCCTTTTAGGCCCCTTTAATGGAACTCTGGTTTGTTTGGCTAGAAAAGTCGGTTCATTCTGGGTTGGTGTGAACGCGCAATCGAACCCTGATAAGGACCAAAAAGTAAACTCTGGCCCACCTAAAACTCTGGTGCAGTTTGAATGCATATGTGAACACCAAATAGGCCAGAGACCACTCCAGAATCAATAGTGCAAGGCATTGTGGGTAAATACAACCAAAACAAGCATGTGCGTCTCGTCCTGGAGGGAGAAATGGCTTGTGGGCTTTTGCCAAAGACAAAAGAGAAATCTAACGCCACTCCATTTTTGTTTCCATTTTGTGAAGAAGGAAGTTACATTGAGTGTCTACTTCAAAGGTTTTTATGGTGTTTCTCTCAGTAGTTTTTGGTGCAGCGCCACCACAGGCAAGGCGGGGAACCGCTTTTCAATTAGTTTGATTGAAAATGTAACAAATGCTGCATTTTGGTCCCCAGTCGAGCCCAAGTCTACCAGAGTATCAGGTGTGAAAACACCCTTCGAGTTTTACAACAATGAACTCTTAAATTCACTTGGACTCGACGAGCCTTTGGACTTCTTCTACTTGATATCTCAGCACCAAGCAGAACAGCAGAATTTCACACAGCTGTGTGTTTTTCCAAGACAATTGCTTTTTATTTGAAGTGGCCTCATCATATTTGTGATTATCACTACATAAATCCACGATAGATCATATTTGTGAATGGCATTGCGTGCTGTGTGCGTCAGCTAGAACCAACCAGCTCAGTCGTAATCTCTTTTAGGGATGAGTCGTCATGCTGAGGGTCCATATGATGTCTGATGTTATTTTCTGATGGAATTACCACATTAGTCGTCAAGCTCAGATTTCCCAGAGGAAAACCCAAACGGCAGTTCTGCAGAGACTCCCACACAGTCTGCGTCAGCAGGCGTGAGGGGAGCGGAGTCCGATCAAATGTCTGCTAGAAATTAATAAAATGTATTGACCCACTACTATTTAATAAAACTGAATTTATTGGATTCAGTTTATTATTGTGTTAACACTACAATAAGGGTATTAAGAGATTTTCTGTTATAGTTCTTTCAGCATCACCTCTCACTTATGACTATTGACTGCAGAATAAATCAAAGTGGTGCAGAAACGTAGCAAATCCATTTTTAATCTTTAAACTGCAGATTTAAACGCCTAAACTTTCTGATATTTTCTTCACTGCAAGTGCCATAGAGGGAAATGATTATTACATTTATGAACGTGATGAGGAAACAAAACCTTTTATTCCCCCAACAAGCAGTATTGTCTTTATTTATTGGCACAATATTAGGAACTATTCATATGTGTACGCAACAATTAGCAAAGCTAATTTCAAGTTCGTTTCACTCTTTAGTTCTCTCATAACTACTTGAATTTTACTTGAATTTTGCATTTATTTTTTTATTTAGGCTTCTTAAACTGGAACCTGAGTCCGAATGTTGTGCTGCAGACATGTAAAAGTGAGCTGGTATGAGAAGGAAAGAAATTGGTTTGTGCCAGTGACAACTTCCGGTTTCCTGAACCGGCAATTTTAAAATAACATCGCAGTTTTATCGCGATAAACAAATTTCGATATGGACAAAAATAAGTAAATAAAATAAAACCTAATAAATAAATAAATAAACTTTTTGCCCCTCTCCAAAACTGGCATGTTTCCATTGAGCGAATTTACTTTCTAAATGTGGAAACGCAGCAACTGTCATTCAATACCATCAACTGCAAACACGTCACTGTCGTGTTCGCAGAGACAGCGACGTGTGCGTGACTTCTTCTTCTTATGATTATTTTTTCTCCTTCTCCTTCTTCTTCTTCTGCTGTTTCTTTTTTGTGCTCAGCAACACCTGCGCGTCGCTGTTTTCTGCTCAAAGTCTCCATGGAGACGCAAACAGGAGCATATTTTCCACCTTAGCTGGCAGCTTAGCAGCGCGGACTGTCAGTGAATCAGGTGTGTTGCCGTAATTGCCACTTGCAAACGACACACTACAAAAAAAAAAAAAAAAAGAAGAAGAAGAAGAAAAGAAAATCTTACCAAGCTTTTTGACACAGTAAATGGAATAAACCCCAAAAGCAGAGCGCGTGAAGGAGACATTCCTTCTGACTACATAAAAACAAACAAACAAAAAAAAGAACATCGAAATTGACACTGTTGATTGGGTGGACTCTCATTAACAGCCTGGAAAACCCGTCCATGTGGATAGCTCTATACTTACACTTCTGCCTTCTGTAATCCCCGTAAACATGCATGCAGCTAATAATTTGTGCGCACAGCAATTTTGCTAAGTCAAAAACAAACAACAAAGAGCCTGAAATCAATAGTTGCAGGATTGCGACGACACGAAGTTGCAGACGCCGTCCCCTGTGTGCAAAACACCCTCTTTAGAAGTGGGGGCCCCTCGCTTTAAAGCAACAGGTGAGCTCCGCGCGGCACCTCCCCTGTCTTTCCCCAGCGAGGCTCTCTAAATATAGAAATTATGCTCCGTGGTAATTGGGGGCAGACAACAAAGCCAGCAATATTTCCACCCTCCTCCTCTTCCTCCTCCTCCTCTTGTGTTGCTGCTGCTAAGTCGCATCTCCAGCTGGCAAACAGCAGGGGCCCGACATCGGGGAACACCTGCGTTGGCTGGCTGGGGCTGCGAGGACAGACGAGGAAGATCACTGACTTCCACACCTGCCCGTTTGTCCCACGCCGCATATGCGTTTGATATTTACGCACACGCGCGCGCACACACACACACACACCACACACACACACACACACACTGACTCCTCGCGCGCTTGGTTCGTGAGTCTGACGAGGCGCTGAAAGTCGGGGATCGTCCGTTTAAGTGTTTCTTTTTTCTTTTCTTTTTTTTTCTGTGGAGAAGCTATGGAAGACCACCTGCAGCAGGAGAAGGAGTAATGTGGGGAACCAAAAAAAAAAAAAAAAAAAGGCAATCTGCAGACTGCAAAAACACCAGTTAAACAGGTGCCAAAAAGCACTTGTGGGCATCAGGTATCACAGGTCGGGATTTGAGGTGTTTAGAGAGAGATCACCCTGAAAAACGTCAAAGGGAACACAGGGAGGTGGGGGGTGAGAGGAGGGGTGGGGGGTAACAGGCTTTGATTTGCACACTTTTCACAGGGTGAAACTCTAGACTTTGTCGGAGGGGCAAGAAGAAGAAGAAGAAGCAACAACAACACAAGGCTGTGATTAATGCAGGACTCATCAACTTGAAAAGCTGCAATAAAAACTGCGTTTTTCTTCTTCTTCTTTTTAACAAGTAGTGAAAACAACCGTCCAAATACACCAGACGCACCCCCTCTCTTTTCCCACACCTTCTATTTTGTTTCTTTTTGCATGCTTAGATGACGGACGGGGGATGTCCAAGAGCGCCCGGGCTGTAATACACTTCTGGATGCTGCCATTAATCGACGACAAGAAGCCGGAGCTGCGAGGTGTGTGCGGGTGTGGAAAGTCCCCCCGCCCAACCCCAACCCACCTCCCCGCGCGCCGGCGTGGAGCTGCAGAGGCAGGAGGAGAGGAGTCGGTAGCAGAGCCGCCGGCCCATATTGAGACACCCCACTGACTCACACAGTCACAGATCACACACGGAGCTTTTCATGCTTCAGCACAGGTCAGCCGTGAAGGGAACCTGCGTGGAAAAATCAATGACAAATTCTGGAAAGTCTTCTCAGAAATGGAGATTAAAAAAAAAAAAGGGAGAGAGAGAGAGAGAGGCAAACATGGCCTACTTAAAGTCTCATCTGCCTCCTCTTCCACTGTTTAATACGATGTGTCAACAAGTGGTCTCTAACCCGGTTACTTAATCCTTATCGCTCTGACCTCCACTTTTATTCATCTGCTTAGAGTCGCAGAGCCTCAGTTAAAGGTCAGACTTTATTTGGCCCTGATCGGCTGCTCTAAACGCTCACAACGTTCCGCTTTGAAGTTTTTCCTGTTTAACGTTCAGCACCGAGTCTGTCAGCGGAGCAGCGTCCATAAAGAAAGACAACACTGGTCTTGTAAGCGGGTTTACGTGTTTAAACGCTCAAAGTCAAAGTCAACCACTAAAACGGAGGGGGTTTTTAAAAAAAAAATTTTAAACGTCTGTTAAAAGTTAAAAGGTTTGGTATTTTGACAACAGTGTCAATTCCAGACAACAGGGCAAAAAAGTGAGAAGAAAAGAAAAGAAAAGAAATAATTTCTGGTCCTAAATGGAGGCTTCTGGTCAGAAAAATTAGTTTCTTTTGATTTTTTTTTACTTCAGACATTTGCAAAGGGCCCGTTTTTTTCGGGGGGGGATCAGTTTGTACTAACTAAACAGTTCTGGTTAGAAAACCTCCTACATCAGAATGTGCTTGTTTAACTAACAAAGTGCTGCAAGGGGAAGAGAAATGCTACATCCATTATCTGTTGCTCATCTCCAGCGATCAATACCTGCGTTTCAATTGACCGTCTAATTGGATTTATGAAAACTATATTTGCTCAATGGAAACACGGCAGTTGAAAAAACAAACAAACAAAAAAAAACTTGTCGATAAAATAGTTTCTGCGGTGGCTTTCGCCTGTATTGAAATTAGTGTATTTTGGCAAACTGAATTAGAAAGGATCGTTTTCTTTCCGCATCACAAGAGTCGCATGATCAACAACTGGATGTTACTACAGGAGAAAACCACAAAGAAGAAAAAGACGACAGGAAGTGGCAGAAGGATAATGGCGCTGGGTGTTTTCTTTTTTTATCACTTGGACAAACTTATTCACTTGTGATTTTGATTGGGTTTCTTATTTGAAGTAAACATGGCAACTGTCAATATTCCAATATTGACAATATTCCCACGTTAGCGGAATATTGACAAAGTTTTACACACATTTGGAACGCAGCTAATAGGTAACAAGTGGGGCTCACCATGGACAGGTCTCCAGTCCAACATGGGTCAGACAACATTTAGAGAGACATGTCTTGTTTTTGGAATGTGGGAGGAAGTCATAGTACCTGGTGAGAACATGCAAACCTTTAGATATATGTATATATATATTAGTTTACTGATAAAAATGAATGCATTGTGCATTTGGTAATCAGCCTCTAATACAAACTGCCTTGAGACTTTGCCATATTTGGTAAGGTGTTAAATGTTGCCATAAATCCAGCCGCTTTGTGAAGGCCTCAAAAGTTTGTTAGGGAACACTAGTGAACAAAAAGCTTCATGAACATCAACAAACACAGATAGGTCCGGGAGAAAGACGTGGAGGAGTTTGAAACAAGGCTGGGTTATAAGGTAACAGCCAAGTATGTAGAGCCCCAAAGAGTGACGTTTAAACCTTCAGCCGACAACGGAAAAGAGGGCAGCACAACATGGCTGTTAGCCTGAGCTAACAGGCTGAATGAAGGGCGTGCATCAGAGAATCATCTGGGATGCAAACTGCAAATAAAATGCAAGAAAAGATGATGAAGAAGAAAAAAATAAACTGAATAGTGTGGCATGCTTTTGAATTCAACCCCCTTTACTCCAGTGCACCTGAACTAAATCCAATGCATTTCATTTGCCTTCAGAAATCTCCAGAACTCACCAATGTGAACATTACATAATATATTCCCCATGGGAAGGTATGAGGCTTCATGCTATGGCTGTAAAAAGTTAAGTCTTTGAAAGTTCCCATTAAGCCATCAACAGCTTAAAGTCCTTTCATTCAGGTGCCAGAGAAGGAAGTGTAGGAATCCACTTCCCCCCTCCCTCACTTGCTGCTGAGCACTGGTGGTCAGCTGGCAGGAAAAAGAAAGCTGCCACATCATTTCCCCATAAACTGTCTGGAAATATTTGCAATTTGTGAAAACCATGACTCCTGTCACTCTGTAGCATGTTTACTTAAAAAAAAAGTAGTTAGGCACGTGTTTGTTTAATGCTTTTTATTACACCTGAAAGATTTGTCACATTATTTTCAAGTTTGGAAGAATAATTATATTTTCAAATTTGCACTAATAAATTGATTTGGATGATTTTTTTCGGTAAATATCGTGATAGAGATAGTGTTGAATCGTGGCGTCCCTGTGTGACGCGTTACAACAGCACGGCCATAATCACTCATTAAAAGAGACATACAGTTAAAAGTTGGGAGACAGTACATGTCAAATTGGGAGAGATTTTCAAGAAGTTTTATAATTTGGATCAAATTACAGAGCATCACTGGGTAAACCGGCCATTTTTCCAGGTATAAAGATAGAATATATATATATATATATATATATATATATATATATAGATATATATATGTCGTCTCCATCTTCGTATGGTTGACATGGTTCCAAGTGGGGATTGTTTTTTTTTTTGCTATATGGCATGACTCTACCTGTAAAAATATATTCTCCAATAAATAAATATATAAAGATAAATATGTGTATCTAAAAAAAAAAGAATAAATAGACTTTTACATTTTTCAAAATGTCTCGACACAGGTCTGAGATAAAAAAATTTTTAAAAAAAAAATAAAAAACGAATTCCTTCAAAGTCCTTCTCAACCAACAGAGGTTCTCACTCGAAAAAAAAAAAAAAAAAAAAGGATCTCCCTGCAGATCCGCGGCGGGGCTCCTCGGGGCTCCTCGGGGCTCCTCGGGGCTCCTCGGGGCTCCCCTGCTCGTCCCCCCCTGGGCTCCTGTTCGGACGGGACGGTCCGGCCTCCGGGAACAAACGAGCCCCTCATGCCGAGGCATTCTCGCCTGTCTTCGTGGCCGCTGAGAGATGATGGCCACTGTGCATTCCTACGAGAGGCCTCTTCCTCCTCATCCTCATCCTCTTCCTCCTCATCCTCCTCCCCCCCCGGTTGCCTGTCATGGTCCGCCATGCCTGCGCCAGGGCATCGTTTCGGCCTCGCTTGTGTTTTCACTTCTTTTATTTTATTATTACTATTAATATTTCTCACCCTGCCGAACAGGGGCAGTTAAAGCGACTCTTCCCCGATCAGGGACTTTTCGGCGTCTCAGCTGTGTCCCAGGATCTCCTTGTACAGTTCCGGGACTCTCTCCGGGTCCACGGGCCTGGGCAGGAAGTGCGTGAACTTCTGGTGCCGTCGGGATTTCGTCCCGTCTCTCGGAGTCCCGTCTTTGTTCAAAGCCACAAAGTAACGCGTCCCTTTGTCTCCGTGTTTGTAGAGGTTGGACGAGTAGGTGTTGTACCAGTTCTCCTCAAACTGCTCCCTGAAGACGCACTCGGCTGTAAGTTTTTCCTAAAAAAAACAAACAAGCAAGCAAACAAACAAACAAACAAAAAGCAGAGGTTTTGTCTCAGCAAAAACAAACCAGACTCCTGTTGCGGCTCTTTAACGGGGTGAAAACGTCAGAGGGAAAAAGAGGGTCATATGGGTCTCTATGAATTGCAAACATCTATTTATTTTTGGTAATTTAGTTCAATTTCCAAACTCAAATTAAAATAACAAACAAACAAAAACGTTTCAACACAGAAATATTATACTGGGGTCAAGTCATGGCTTCTGTAATCATGGAGACGAGACATTTGCTCAGCAGATAAGCCCTCCAAAAGTAGGGAAGCTGATAAATGTCATTGGTAATTGGGGTGGCTGCTGGCTGGTCACAAAGTGTCCTCTAAAAATAATAATAATAATAATAATTAAAAAAAAAAATTAATGGAAAGTTGAGTGGAAGGAAAAACTGTGCTAGAAAAAGGTGCGCGAGCTTTGAGAGCTTTAAAGCGAATTAAAGCTTTAAAGCTTTAAAAAAGTCTTTCTTTTTTTTTTCTTTTAAAAAGGTTGTAAGCTGCAGACTGCAAATACAATACTTATCACGATTCACGTGTACTTTCTGACGTGCGCCACAACCATTAAAACAATAATTACTATAATAATTAAAAATAATAATAATCTCGCAGTCACATCTCACAACAGACGCAGCAACATACAGGTGAATTCTTCAACATCAAATGTCTCCATGTGACATGGAATGCAACTGGACTGCCAATGTGTTCAAACTTTGGCAGAAACAAATATTCAAGTTTAAAGAGCATCATCATAATAAAAAAAAACATTTCCATTTCATAGCATCCCACGTTTTCTCGGCAGAGGGAAGAATCTCTGATTTCAAGTTCAAGACATGAAAAGTCATCCTCACTTTTCTTCCTCCCTCTAAATACGCATTTTTATTTATTTATATATTTTTTGTCAACATTGATCCAAGGAGATGCGGTACTTACAGAGCCATAGAGCTCCCCTTTGTCGTTCATCCCCAGGTAAAGTCCGCTGTCCACTCCTTTTATGCTTATCAGTCCCACAGCGAGGCTTATGAATTCCAAAATACCTGCAGAAGAATAACACAGTTGTTCTGCGCATGATCAAAAGAAGCTCAGGGGGAAAAAAAATCTGGTTTCAACTGCGACTCCGACTGAATCCGGTCAGATTTTTTCCCGTGACTTGTTTGCGTTTTTCGTTAGTTTCATGAGGCTAAAATTGGAATCTGCTGTCTACGTGATTGGATGACACCGACTCGATCGACGTGACTAGAAAACGGAAAAGTGTCGCGCGAAAGAGTCCTGACTGACATTTGCTGTGAACCACGACACTCTGACAAAACGCCGACACGGATTTTTAATATTTACCATGGCGACTGTGGTCCTTCCTGGTCCCCTGCACCGTGCCGTCCGGAAGTATTTCCAGATGAAACCCCGTCCTGCAGTACAGCTGCCGCCTCCTCAGAATGCCCTTTAGGTGCTTCAGATCCGGCGTGGTCGGCAGGTACCGCCTGTCCCCGGGGGCGAGGTGGTGCTCCCCCAGCAGCGGCGGCCCGTCCCCGGGAGGCGTGAGGACGAAATGGGAGCCGACGTGGACGACGCCGTCGATGCCGTGCAGGACGCCTCCAACTTCCCCGAGAGTGGCGGCTGCCATCGCGTCAAGGAGCGGCGGGGGCGGAGAGGGTAGAAGGGGGGTGGGGTAAAGTTCAGCAGGTACGCGGAGGTCCGGTGGGAGCGCTCTGGCGTGGCGGCGGACCTGGATGCCGCCTACTGCATGTTTGTGTCCTCCGTTACTTAGCGCACGTCCCCCCGCGGCGGCGCGGGGAAAACACTCGCCGCTTTTTCCCTCGCCGCAGAGAGAGTTGGTCCGGAAGGAGGCGGGCTGCAGTCAGCGGCCGTCGGCGCTCATGTTCGGACACCTGTCCGCAGCGTCGGGCCCGGCGGTGCGCCTCGGAGGAAGCGCTCGGTGCTGGCTGCAGGTGAAGCAATCCCTGGAGGTCTGAGCTCAGAGTGGCTGGGTTGGTGAGGCAGGTGTAAGAACCACAGCGCTGGAGATGGGCGTGCCCTGGCAGGCGATTTTTAACCCCCCTTCTCCTGAGGCACGGGGTGGAAGAGACACGGGAGATATGGGCTGGTGGAGTAAAAAACACTAGAGCTGTTTAGATTTAAAGCAAGCATCGACATTAGTTTAGGACTCAACCAACACTCTGAAGAAGATTGGGGCCACTGGGACACACACACACACAAACAAAAGGATTCTGAGCTTATTCTGAATTCTGAGGAGAAAAATCTCAAATTAATTATCAAATTATCAAATATTCAGACATATTTGATTCTACAGCTTTAATTCTCCAGGAGTCATCAAGTTCTGCAACTTTCCTTATTTGTGACCCTAATGTTTATTTTTTTTTTTTTTGCCATAAAGTGAAACTCATCAATTTTGAAAGTCTGTTTTAACAATGGTGTCCTGTGATATCCAGCAGCAAAACGAGATAAAAACAAGACAATTTCAAAACACGACTCTTACAAAACAAATCACATGAAACATCTACAGTCAGTGGTTTCTGTCATTTTGTGATTCTGGAGACCTTTGAAACCGTTTGATGAAACCGTATCCTCAGCCTTTAGATCCTTCTGTAATTGGTTCCAGTAATGAGATGCGGGATGTTTAAAAGTTTTCTGTCCTGGTCTTTGGTTCACACAGAGAAACAACATCTTGGAAATGAATCCGTAGCTACTTGAACTCGTTTGGATGTACAAGTGTAAAGATATTGAGGCAACTATCTTCAGTCAGACCATCCGACAGCTGAGTGGAGTTGACAATAGTGCATTAGCCCTTTAACATTTGATGTTCTGTAATAAAAAAAACCCAACAACAATGGAATGATGCAAGCAGGTGGTGCTGAAGCTTCCATTCTTCCTCTACAATCTAGTAAAGATATTAAATATAAACATAATTTAAAACACAAAAAGTGGGAATCAGGGGGAGAGACCTGAACCTCAACTCATTTTCAATCTGAATCCTGGTACAAGACATAAAAAGCCTTAAAAATAATATCTGAATAAATATCTCCAAACTCAAAAACTATGTTTCATAGAAATTACCTAAGTGTAGGATAACACTATCCAGATTTGACCAGTCATGCTTTGTAGTTTTCCCATCCTGGATCATGTTCAATGCAGCGAAAAAGCCTCTAAATTTAGAACATTATCATTTAATTTAGTCAGTTTTCTTAATTTCTTTTTTGCCATGTTTGTAATTGTTTAGTTTGTTTTGCCACAATGGATCACAATGAGACAATAAATAAAGATTAAATTAAAATAATACATATTTAGAATTTTCACAATATATATGTTTTAGGAATCACACACTGACTTTTCTATAACCTTTTAAATGGCATAAAATAATTCCAGTTTAGCTCCAAGTGTTTAATTAGCAGGTAGCCCAGAGCAGCTAAAAGCAGTGAAATAGCGCTTTTAGATAAGCGCTGAATCTACATGACGCCCCATTCATCTCGTCTCATCTCGTCGTCCCCACCACTTCTCGCGATGTCCGAGATGTCAGAGCCAGAATAAACAACCATGGCCACCGCACTGCGCAGGCTGGTCGCTTCTCTCAGGAACGGCGCGTCAAACGGCAGCAGGGAGCTGAAAGTGGTCGCGGCCGGCACTTGTGCGGCGGCCGCGGCCGGCGCTGCGGCTCTCTACTGCGTCTCGTTGGTCGGTTCGGGACCGAGGCGCCGCGTCGAGGCTCGGCTCGGACACCTGGCGCTGCCGACCGTCTCTGCTGCTGACAAGGTACCGTGAGGACCTTGTCCGTCACGCGGCTGGCTGCGTTCAGCTCCGAACCAGTTCGGGAGTTGAACGCCGACAGCAGCACTTCCTTTTTATTTATCGCTCACATGTTTTTTTTTTTTTTTTTGGAGATGAGCTTAACTTTCCTTCGGCTGGTCGTCGTCTCTTCCGGGAGCTATCCGCGACCTTTTGGTGCTGAAAAGACTGAACGGTCGACCGGAACTCACGTGGCCAACTGGGTTTTTTATTGAATCTGGGACGCTTTTGTCAACATTGTTCACACCGGAAATGGACAAAACATCACAACTTAGATGACACACTACTTAGACTTACACCGACGCTCTGTACATTAACCCCTCGACGTTCCTACACTAAGATCTTTCTAACTGGATGTATCAACACACAAAACATGTTATTTCATTGCAGGACGGATATGGCGCATCACAGTTTTACATTGATGCTGAATAATAAACATACTTGTTGCTGTACAAGAGCGTGATAATTGGAGCAACTGTTTAACATAAATCGACTGCACAGCTATTTTTGTAAATAGACTTTGATTATTTGTTGGCTAGGAAAAAAAAAAAAAAAGTAGCTGCACTTTACTGCCCAGAAACACCTCGTCAGATGAGCCAGTTGGTGACCCGAATGGGTCCAAGCTGAGTGGAAACATCACTGTGTCACTACTGATGTTTCTTGGCTTTCTTGAGTACACACCACACTGAGAGCAAACACCACTCAGATGACCACTGACAGGTCTGTCTCTTTACATGATGGTATATGGGATAATTCAGGCAGCGAGTGAAAAATCTGTCCCCGAAGTTGGTGTTTCGGAAGCAGAGGAGCTGTGTCTTTAAAAAGACGGACACTGACGAATGTCAAAACAACATCAGAATTAGGCCTGAACTTTACTGGACGATAAATTGTCCCTGAAGTTATTGTGATGAACGGTAATGTTGTTGCTTTGAGACATTTTTCAAGCAATACAAGGATAAAATAAAACAAGGTCATATTCACTTTAACATTTGAATGAACATTTAATACTGCATCTGGAAGACATTTCAAATAACCAAAATAAACAACAGGGGAAAAAAAACAAACAATAAGTGCATTATGAAGTCTGTGTAAACAAAATGCACCTTCAAAAAAAAGGGCTATTTAGATTGAAGACTCTTATCATGCAGGTTTCAGTAGAAAGAGACAAACAATAAATTATGCAAATGAAAATGACTGAACTTGTTTTAATTTATCATGCGATTAATTGATTTATCATTTATTGTGACAGGCCTGCTCAGAATACACAGCACATCGAGTTTTACTCCATATAGGTCTGCATGGTTCCAGACCAATCATACTGATCTCTACAGATCAGTAAGGTTGTATAATCTTTCTGTAGGATTATACAACCTGCCACAATGGAGAGAGAAATAGCTCAGCAATGCATAGAGGGTCAAAACGACAGGTTTAGAGTGTGGGGTTAATCTCCAAATATCCTAAATCTGAGTCCAATCAAGTGTTTGCGGGATGGTCATCGGGTGGTTATTGTTTTACGGCGTAATGATTTCAGCTGAAGACTGTCCGGGTGTTATCGTCGTGTAGGAAAAGTAAACAAAAATGTCATGAAAAAACCGACCTTGATTCAGTAGCAAAGTATCCTTCCTCCCAATATGCAAACCTAACTTTATGCTGAATGCTAGATTTTTCAGAAAATGCCTTTTGTACACACATGAACGGAAGAAAATAGTGGTGACATCAGCTGTACAGTCTGTTTCGGCCATCTTTAAAACCTTTACATAGCGCTCCGCAGCTCTATTTGAACTCTTTGCACTATTTCTCCAAACTCATGCAGCCGCGTAATTAGATAAGATCCACCAAATCTCTATAGCTCTGGCACATGCTGAAAATGCTCGGGGACCAACAAGGCATGCACACTTAATTCCCCGCAGAGGAACAGTTTCCTTGTTGGATATTGGTCGATATGAGCCGGGGATTGCTGCCCGGTGTCCTTACACAGAAGCTATCCAGGGACACAAGAAACTGGACACTCTGGTTTGGCAGAGGGCCTGATATTTGAAGAGGTGGGGTGGGTGGTGGTTTGAGGAAGGGGTTTAATGGTTAAGCAGAGGGGGGCACACATTCCCTTGGTGTTTGCAGTGTGCCCAGTGGACTTGGCAGTGGGCCATCTGACAGAGAGATCCACTCTGTCTTCACCAGTCCAGCCGTCTGATCCGGCTGGGTCGGAGCAGTTGTAGGGACATTATCTACTGTACTGGGATGAAAAAGAAGGCAGGCTGCCCATTACTGGACCAAGAGAGGCATTTTGTGACAAGGAAAGCTTCAGAGGATTTTGCAAGGTGGATCTTTCAGACAGGCTTATCACTGAAACGAGTCTGTGTTTCTACGAGCTGTACAGTGGGGAAAATAAATATTTGAAACAGTACGGATGTGTCAAGAATCCCCATGTACAAAGAATGGAGGTCTGTCATTTTTATTGTAGATATATGACAACTTTCAGAGACAGAATGTTGGGGAAAAACCGTGAAAGTAATGCATATCGTTTGAATCGCTAGTTAGAATGTGGTACAATGGAGAAATAGAACTTAGTACTTACTGCCACCAATAAATACTAACTTACAGAGGTTAGGTATTTCCAGTAGTTCTTGATCATTCTTGCACATCTCCTCCAGATCTTTCAGCATTCAGGGCAAACCAGAGTTTCAGTTCCCTCCAAAGACTTTCTTTCTGGTGGGTTCAGGTCTGGAGACTGGCTAGGTCACTCCAAGGCCTTTGTCTTACGGAGCCACTCCAGAGTTACCCTGGCTGTGTGTTTTGGGTCACTGTCATGCTGGAAGACTGAGGCACGACCCATCTGCAATGAGGTCCAGAATGTTGTGGTACACGCTCCCATCTATCAGAACATTCATGCTTCACAAATTACTTTTCAGTGCTTCACGTTGGGGATGGTGGTCTTCAGACTGTACTCATTCTTCTTCTTGGTGAGTGAAGTTTATACCAGAAAGCTCTATTTTGGCCTCATTTGGATCATCCAAATTGTCATTGGAAAACTTCAAACATATCTGGACATGTGCCGGCTTGAGCAGGGGAACCTTGCGCACAGTGTAGCATTTTAGTCCATAACGGTGTAGTGTGTTACTATGGTAACCTTTCAGACTGAGGGGTCAGCTCTCTGCAGGTCATTGACCAGGTCCTACCATGTACTTCTGGGCTGATCCCTCATCTTTCCTGTGGTTGTTGGAGTTGTCCCATCTCGGACAACTCTTGTTGTCCGAGATGGGAGGGCCTCTTGCATGGACCGCAAGTTCAATGGACACTGATGACAGTCTTCTTGAGTTTCTTCCATTTTCTAATAATTGTGCCATCAGCTGTTGCTTTCTCATCAAGATGTTGCCTTATTGTTGGACAAATCCATGTGCCAAGGCACAAGGCTGCCCATCCCAGCCTTGTGCAGTTCTACAGTGTTTCCTTAGACAACTCTTTGATGTTGCCCTTAAAGTCGAGTCAACCTTTATCCTTAAGATCTCCTGTCCCACAGGTTTTAGATGTATACCTGCTCTAATCCAACTGAATCAGACAATTAAATGATGTCTTCAGAATGCCATCAACTTTGACGAAGTCAAACGAGTCATTAATTTGATCGGAGCAGGGTTCTGTTTAAAATCTGCAGGACAGTAGATTTCAAGGACTAGGGTTGGAGACACCTGGTGTAGAGGTTGGAGTCTGACTGACTGCGAGTGTGAACAGGTGTCTTTTATACAGGCTAAATGTTCAAACAGAAAAATTACCACAGGTAATGTAGAGGATAGGAGGGTTTCTTACACTGGCAGGTCTGTGTGAACCAGACGTTTTTCTGGTTGGTAGGAGATCAAATACATATTTCATGCAATAAAATGCATTACATTTTCTGTGATTTTGTAGAGGTGTGCGTACAATGAAAACCACAAACCTCTCCATTTTTTGTAAGTAGAGAAGTTTTGAAAAATCAGCAGCCTATCAGGTACTTATGTTCCCTGCTTTGTGTGTGTTTCCAGGCGAAGACCTACCACCTGGACGATGGGGACGCTTACATGTCGACCTATGAGAACAGATTCCGGCTCTTCAGCTCAGTGGAGTGTGAAGGCCAGCTCTACATGACTCCTCTAAACTTTATCGAGTCCGTCACTCTGAACGAACCAAGGAGTGAGTCAACCTGTAGCCCTCAGTTCATCCCCACTGATAAACTAAATACAGGAGTCAGCTGAAATGTAAATGATGTGGGCTCATCTACCCCTCTGCCAAATATAGAGATTTTGTTCACTCATAGTAAATTCTTCTCATTTAACACAATGTGGTGTTAGCATTTTATGTACAGAGTTCAAAAATTAAAAAGAAGTTGAACTTTTTGGCTGGCATCCAATCAAGCACTACTGTAGGTTAGCCTTTGCAAAAATCTCAATTAAATTACATTGTTTCTGATGGTTGTAATGCTAAAGGGGCAATATGCTGTGTTAAAAACAACAGAAGTGTATATATAATTTAATATAAATTTCTTTCAAATATAATTTAAAAGAAATTTGACTTTGTAATTTAACTCCTTGAAATTGGGCCTCTGTCTCTTTAAGAAGCTCCTGGTCTTTCTGAAGCTCCGCCTTCAGAAAGTCATCACAACATGGCTCCTATATTAATCCTTTAAAAACATTTTTTTCCAGCGTTGTGCTGAGAAGCAGCCCCAATAACGAGCTCAGCTGATGCTCAGCTAATTGCTGCTGGCTAGTCTTAAGGAGCTGAGTGGGGGAGCCGCGGGGGAGGGCCGATCTGTCCCACCAATGCTTTTGAATGGTTGCCATGGAGATTAAAGGATTTCTCAAACATGCACAAAAGAATCAAAGCAACCGTCCAGGAATGTTTTGGATGAGAGAACAACATAATAGCATGATGTAAAGCTAAAAAAGATAGTCAATTTTACACAACACTGCCTCTTTAAAATATGTCCTAAAAGTTGAAGAGGCATGGATACTTCAGCAGGGCGCTGTAAAGTATCCACTGTCAACTCCCGTTTGCCTAATTATACCTCTATCAAAACAGATCCCAACCCTGCTTAGTTATGCAACGCTTTAATAACAGTTTTACCAAGCGCTGCTTCCTGGAACAGTCTTGCTGCTGAGAGCTTCTGAAGTGTCGTTGGACAATAATCAGGGCTTGAAGAGCTTCAGTCATAACACCTGCATAAAGATAGACATCTTTACCAGCAACCCTACTTTTATGGCTCATTTATGTGGCAACAAACTTGCAGGGACCCACAGAGACCGAATTACTCTGCGCAGATGCCGTAAATGTCACGATAAGACAGTGTTGCCCTGTGATGTATGGTGTGTGGCCGGCCATAATGTCCTGGGCGTGGCTTTTCCCTGGCGAACAGCAAACAGCACTATTATCGTCAAGTCGCTAATTGCTCATTTGTCGTAAAATGAGAGTTATGGAGCTTTACGGCGGTGTTGTGGCGAGTGTTCAGGAAGGCGAAACAGACAGAGGAAAAGGAAAATCACAAGACAAATTTTGAAAACTTTGTCGCTAAATTCTTCACCTTCTTAATGTTTTTCAGTTTAGGAAACAAGGTTAGAAATCGACTCTGTCTTTTAAATGTTTCCACAGAAGGTCGATGTTATTAAAAGTTTCCTCCCAGTCAGATCTTTTTTTTTTTTTTTTAATAGCGACACACCTCTCTTATCTGCTGCTTTTACAGGCCACTGGAATGTGTTCATCATGATCCGCAGCACATGTTTCTGTCCAGGCAAACGCCTGTTTTCACTTTTGCTTCACAGATTTCTTTATAACCCTCACTTTCTTTCTCCCCCTCCTCTGCAACCCACAACATTAACTTTGACTCTTTCTTTGTTCAGGTAGGAGAGGATGGAAGTCCCTCACTAAAAAGGTGAGTTTTCACCCCATCAAAGCTTCTGAATCTCCTCTTTATCTGCGCAAAGCAGCTGTAATTACTGTAATGCTGACAAACGTCGGGATTACTCAGCGATCCGGGATTTTCTTCTATTTCCCCAGGAGTTAGACAAGGTGCTGTCGGATACTCCGCCTGTTTGGAAAGGATCATCCAATTTGTTCAGAAACCTTCGAGAAAGAGGTAGACCCCCCCCAACCCTCTCGCTTGATTTACTGCAGACACAAATCCCTCCAATGTAAATAATTCCCGTTTGCACTTTTTTTTTAAGCTCTCGGGGTCGCCTCATTCAGAGGAGCCTCTGCTGTCACACATGTCTGGGATTCGCGGCAGAACGCTGTCTTATTTCTCCATCGGTCTGCTTGTAGACATTCCCAGCTTGACCTTGAATGAAAGAAGCGAGGGTTTAATGTGAAGATGCACAAAAATGAAGTATAGAAAAACTGAAATAATCCAAATCAGCTGAAGAGTCCTTTAACATTAATTAGACCAAGGATTTTTCTGTTTCCCAGGAGTCTAAATGTGGAATAACAGAGGAAGAGTTCTCTCTTCAAAATGGAAAAGACAAGAGAACACCTTGTCAATTGAGCGTGTAGATTATATTTCACTATTATGATGATGAATTTTGTTCATCTTACCCACCTGCTGCGTTACCACGGTTCCTGGGAAAGGCATTAGTACTCCTTGAGCTGTTTCA
This sequence comes from Poeciliopsis retropinna, assembly GCA_010277075.1. Lineage (NCBI taxonomy): Eukaryota > Metazoa > Chordata > Actinopteri > Cyprinodontiformes > Poeciliidae > Poeciliopsis > Poeciliopsis retropinna. The sequence continues at coordinate 5,018,227 of VMRM01000015.1, read as the reverse complement.
CATTGTCAGCATGGGGTTGCTAACATGTAGGACAGTGAAGTGGAAGAAAAATAACTGAAATGTGAGTTTCAGCATAAAGATTTGAAAAACATGGGTGTTTGCGTTTGTTTCGGCCCCTTTTACGTTGATGCCGCTAAATATAATAAATACAACTGCCTTCGCGTCAATTTGCCTTTCAGGACACGACGACCCCGGACAGCGAGAGCTACATTCGTAAAGATAGAAGATCAAAAATCAAAAACGAAATTAAATTGATAATCTGACGAGTGGCGAGTCTTGAAAATTAACGTCGGAAAATCTTTTACTTTTGAAACTTTGAGTTTTCTAGCAATTTTTTGTGACTTTCACACTCAGAAGGTTTCAAGTTTTTTTTTCCCTAGAAAACCTCAAAAATTTCCTTGAAATTTCTGAGTTTTTTGGTGAAAATGAACTCCCCTCTTCTTCCTTCTATCAACACCGACCCTAAAAAGTTGCTGTACTAGTGTACTGAATAACTGATCAATTTATCAAGCATTTAATATTTAAATACTACATCATCAGAAGGATCAAAATATAAAGTTAAGAGACAATTTTGGTATTTATAGGACCAAAGAAACAAGCAGGCAAAGGATTTTTTTTCTTATTTATTGAAAAAAAAAAAAAAAAGATTTTTTTTTATTTTTTTATTATTATTTGAATTTTTGGTTAAAACATGTTTGTCTTTTTCATTCAGCAGGTAGAAAATTCATAAATTTTACTCAAGTAAAAGTCGCAGTACTTCATAAAATTACTCAACTAAAAGTAAAAAAGTTCAGTGTACATTAAAAACACCCATAGAAGTAATTTTTTTCAAAAAGAAGTTAATGTAATCGAGTTAATGTGAGTTATTTACAACCCAACTCTGCTTGTTGACATGGGCGGCCATGATGTCTCTGACTCTCGATTGTTTTGGGTCAATAATCGTCCTCAGGAATTTGATTTTATGGCTTCAAAAAGCATTTCTGTAGCGGAGAGAAGAAGCCAGTTTCCTCTCCATGCAGGTTGTCACAGTATCTTTACATGAACTCTGCAGTAAAACGAGTGAAACTCCTTTTAAGCACCTGGGCTTCACCTCCTCCTCCCATCAGCCCCGGTGTCTCAGGTGAACTCTTCCGCTCTCTCCCCTGTTGCTTTAGCTAAGTGCCGATGCCGGGATTTGGGACTTTTAATCCTGCTGCTGTTAAACACTACAGCTTTGTCAGGCCCAAAAAAAAAAAAAAAAAAATTGGATTGATCTGCGCACAAAGCGCTACTTTAGAGAATGAGGGCGCCGTTTGAACCCTGTTGTGTCAAGACATGTCCCGTCGGCCACCGCGGACATTACGAAGCCAGGGAGCAGCGTTGGATTACATCTCCGGGTCTGCCACTCCGTATGAAGTGTTTCTGAGGAATTCTGTCTTTGTATTGTCTGAAAACATCTACTTGAGCTGAGAGGCGGAGTGAAGGTGTGTGGTATGGAGACACGGCAGGAATCTTAAGAGATTTCTCCTGAAGTTTAAGCTCCAAAGCCTGTGACAGTTAGAGAGAGATAAGTTGTCATTAGAGAAACTATAACAGAGTTTTTTTTTTTTAAATATAATTTGCCCAATTAAAAGCTGAAACCCTTTTTATAAAAGCGTATGACGGCACCACTGTTTTTCCTCAGATGACATATTTTGTTTGTATTGTCTTTTCTTCTCCTGGGTGTTCTGTCTTCCCCCGTTCCCGAGCTCTTTTCCCATAACACCCCGCGCAGTCACCCGGAACTATCTGCGCTCGATTCTCTATCATCCCCCGCAAACAAAAGCTTGGGAATGCTTTCAGAGGCAGGAGGGAGAAGCCTCCCCGAGTCGGTTGACATGTCTCCCTGACACTTTACTCTTCCAGCCTCCGTGTCGCGCAACAAAGGCCTGAATCGGCCATTCTCAATCGGTGACTGATCACCCAAGAATGTATCACACCGCGCCACCCAACAGAACCTGTTCGGGGTTGTTTTTTGTGCGAGGGGAACGCCGAGCGTGAGGTAGAAGGCACCTTTTAAGATGTTATCAGGAGATTACTTACGTCTGGAGGCGTGCCCGTGTTTCTGTGGACGGCTTACTCACTTTGAACATCTGTAAACACCTTGAGCTAACCGATTAATGCCGCCCCGGGTGCAAAATAAGGGGGGACATTCTGTCTTTTGTTTCATGGTTAGCCTCATCACCTCCTCTCTCTTTGTTCCAGGTGCCATCAGTTACACAGAGTATCTGTTTCTGCTCTGCATTCTAACAAGTCAGTATTCACCCGAACCGAGTCCAGCACAATGATGCTGACAAGGCTCCTGATGCTTTAAGGTGTTCGTTTCTTTTCAATGGCAGAGCCCCACGCAGGATTTCGGATCGCTTTCAACATGTTCGATGCAGATGGCAACGAAATGGTGGACAAACGGGAGTTCTTGGTGGTATGAAGCTGTGGAGCTACATTGGGGCCATAAAGTTTATTAAAAATTAAAAAACAAACAACTGAAATAAGAAGATACTTGATTGAAAAATGATTTTTGAAAAAGGATGTGAAACTAGAAAAAAATGTTTAAAAAAAAAACTTTTCAAATTTAATGTTTTTTTTTTCCCCTCTGTTTTTGTATTTTTGTTTCGGACTTTTTTAACTTTCAAAATAATTTTTCAGTTTCAAATCTTATTTAAATTTTTGTAGTTTCAGCTTTCTATTCCTTTGAACAAACCTCATGGCCCCAATGTAGCTCCGTATAGACCTTTGAGTTTGACAGCAAACTCTTCTGTACCGATTTCTCCTTGATGTTCGTTTCCTTTCTCAGCTGGAGGAAATTTTCCGTAAGAAAAAGGATAGAAAAGACGTTGCTGATGACGTTCAAAGACTGGAGGATCAAGTAAGTTTTTGTCCGTCTTGGTGCTGTTGCACATGGAAAAATGATTTCTATAATGATTTTAAAGTTAGGACACAAATAATGGGTTGATCTCTTCCTCGTATTGCCTGCTGCTACTGTTGGGGAATATCAAACGTGTTTGCTATAAATTTAGTGTTTGCCACTTAAATACTCTTCTGTATTTAAAAATCCAAAAATGTTTTCTTTTTTTATTTATTTTAGTTATTTTAGTTTGCTACTTCCATAAAGTTAAAATCAATAGCCATAGTAGCACTGGTATGAAGTAAGCTAATTACAAATGACGCTAATGATAGCAGGTGTGCTCCACACTCTGACTACGTTAGGAATGATAAAACATCTGGTGTTGGTATGGGGGGACTAGGGTGAGGTTTAGGGCCCCAAAAAGACTTGGGCCGGCCCTGCTACCATCCTCTGACTGCATTGCCGTGGTTCCTATCTGCTTCCACGTTACAATAGTTGACTGGTGAGGCGCAAGAACATTGCAGAAAAATGAACTTATAGCACAGATAGCGTCCTGTCACAGTCCCTCGCCGGAACAGTTCTTTCATCAACTAGCAGCAGTTGTGGAGGGAACGGCGGCTGCACTGGGGTGACTGTGGTCATACAGGGTAAAACATGCCTGAGGCTTTCATCTCCTTAGGCCTTCTTACGCTACATGCAGGTGGATGTAAACAGACGGGCTGAGCAGAGCGATAAGAGATACTCTTTGAGGTCTTATCGCGCTAAACAAACAACGCCGCCGAGCTCACTCCTCCAGGGCAAACGTTAGCATCTCTGGAGGGCCCAGAATGAGTCTTACACCCGTATGAGTATCAAAAAGATCATTAGAAAGGGCACTTTAGATTTGGGAACATGAGAGCGGAAGGGTTTTGGTGGATGCAGAAAAACCCTGGACCGTTTCTCATCTCGGCTCACGTTGAAAGTCCCGTCAAACTTGGAAAACTCATCTCTGCGCGTTTTGACAGATGTACTTGCTTTGCTTCTCTCCTTTGCGTTTAGAGCCTGCAGCTTTACGGTCACCGCAAATCCCAGGCGAACAGTGTACGTATTGTTCTTTTCCCGTGAAGGAAAATGAACCGTTATGCTTGTTGCATGGCTTTTTTTTTTTTTTTTTTTTCTGTTTTGGATTCATTCTTCCCAATCTGAACGAATGATAGAAAACACTCGAGCTGACACCACCCGCACTTCTCCCTTTTCACACAACGTAACCTCAGCTGCATTTGCTGAAGTTAAAATACGCCCCCCTGCACATCAACGTTACCTAACATATTGCCTCTATATGCGTGAGTGTGTGTGTGTGTGTGGGGGGGGGGGGGGTAGAGCAGGAGATAAAATACAGATGATTTATGCTCTCACCTTTCGACAACATTGGGCAACAGATTTCACTTCAGAACAGCCCCGGCCCCTTGCTGAAGCCTGACACCGTTTCTGTCTGGACCCACATGTTCCTCCGTTACCGTGGCATTCGGGCTCAGGTTATCTTTTCAGATGGGTTTGACCACGAAGCTGCCAGTGAGTCAGAAGAGGAAGCATCAGCAGCACACGCAGGCTTCGGTTTTTAATTCTGGCTACTTTATTTTAGGCACTTCTTCCAGAGTTCAATCGGATCCTTTCCAGAGCGCGTACTGCGTCAGACCCACCTCCGGTGCTGCGGTTTGGGTTTTTCCCCTCAGCATATTCTAATTACTGTTTCAGGAGGGGGAGTGGGTTAGGACAGAGTGAGTTGTAACGTAATTAGTTGCGGGATTGAGCCGTAAATCTCTGCTAAAAAGCAGTGAGGCGCAGAGGAAGAGCTGGTTTGAATCAGCTCTTCCTCCGCGCGTCAGGCTCCGAGGGACTCGAATCCAAACCGGATTGAAATAAATGTAATTAATTACGAGATCAAGCGAGGCGTCAGCCGCAGCTCACTGTTGTTCTGTGTGTGCATGTTGAGCAGAAGGAGAGAGAGAGAGAGAGAAAAAATCCAAAACACACTGTTTTGGTGTTTAAATCACAGTTTTGTGTTTCTCACCCACACACTCAGAAAACAGACACCAATTACTCTACAACAAAACAATAACAGTCAAATTATTTTCAGCAGTTGCGTTTGGCAGCGAGCAAACTGTAATGATAATAATAACCAGGTGATTTCTCACGAAAAGCATGACTTCACTGAGGAAAATATAGTGGCTTGTTGCATCGAGCGGCACACGTGGAGCAGACGAGAGAGCAAAAACGACGCGGCGGCTCTCAGTGTAACCCCGCTTTCACACAGCCACGCTCCAAACGGAAAGGTTTTGGTAACCTGCGTTTACTTCCGCAGCTCAGCGTCCAATCGCGACTCTGAGCGGGGCTTCGGCTGCGCGGAGCCTCGCTCAGGTCTGGCGCTTCGCATGGTGTGGACATGTGCCGCTGCTTCCTGCACGCCTCGCTGCAGAACAGGCTCGTGTCAGACCCACGCTGCTCCTGCACGCGCCTCACATGCGTCCGTGCGCCGAGAGGCAACCCGCACTCCCTCCATGACATGTTCAAAGCTTGTTTGTTTTGTTTTTGAATTATTTTTTCACTGTCGCAAGCTTGAATGGCTGACGAAACGTTGTGTGTCATTTGTAAAGTGGAAGGAAAAACGATGCACCGTTTTCCCAATTTATACAGATAAAACAATCTGATAAAGCGTCACAAAGCATGTATGTTCATCTCCACTCACTCTGGTGCCCTGAAATAAAATAGAGCCGAAGGCAAAGTGAAACATGGTGGCTGTCCAGGCAGTCGGTTTAACTTAATTTCTTATTTTTATTTATTTATTTCTTTGTTGGTCTGATTTGTAAAAACCCAGAATAAAACATTGGAGGTTGTCATTGCTAACTGTTAGCAAATTGCTAAATAACTCTCTTCAGCCCTCCTGCCTCTCACTTTGTTCTCTGTCAGATTTTGCTCTTGCCTCCTCCAAAGTGCTAACATGTACGAGAATTGTTTTGTCCTCCTAACCCAGTTGTGCTTCAACTGCAGCCACAGGTTGGTAAAAAAGACGCCCAGCATGCGGGGACCCCGGGCATGTGGGACGTTCTCAGGCGCGGCACGAGTCAAGTTCTGTTCTCTGATCTCACTGAGGTAGCTGCTGACTCTTTAAGACTCAATGAACACATAGAGAAACTGGACTGATTAATGTTTCTGCTCTGTGAGTAAAAGTTAATACTGAAAGCAGGTTATTGTCTCCCTAGCTGAGTCAGGATCCACACAGGGCGTGGCATGTTTAGTTGCATGGCATGTGTTTGGATCATGAAACGAGGAGAAAATGCCACAAGTGATTGATTTTTGAATTATTAACTATATTATTCTACATGAGGAGTTCAACGTGCCTCTAGCATTAGGGTGCCTGCATATCATTAAAAAGTCTTGAATTTATTTATCTGAATTTAAGGCCTTGAAAAATATTTTTTAATAATTTAAGTTGATCTTTAATATGTTAATCACTGGTCTTAAATGTGTTGTACTCTGACTATTTGATCTCATACTATGTTGTTTATTTTTCTCGCAACACTTGTCTGTCAGGGCAAATATATGGAACTGCAAAATTGCCACAAATCGCTACTTCTTCTACACATCTGGCTAAGAAAAATCACGCAAACAAATTCAGATTTATGACTTAGGATGCCATAAAATACAGCAAAAATCCTGTCAAAATTCCACTTTTTACTCAGTCATTAGACAATATTCTGAAGGCTGAAAACAATGGTGTTCATTTGGGTCATTGAACGCTGCTTTGAACGCTGTCAAAAAAAAAGTGGCGTTCATTGACCTGAATAAATGAAGTGTTTTTTGACATTCAGAAGTGCATCTTACAATGGCGTAAAAAGTGGCGTTTTTTTACAGGATTTCTGCTGTATTTTGCGGCGTCCTAAGTCATAATCCGGTGTTAAAAGTGGTGATTTGTGTCCATTCTGGCCTTCCATACATGCAGACATCTTCACTGTGTTCTGTAACTCGAGGCGTTTGAGGCTACTGCTAACTAACTAGTGTTGTACCCTTTCTAGCTAACTAGCTTTTTTTTTTACATCTATCAGGGTTAATTGTAGCTTTATTGTCAGTTCATCTTTCCCAGTGCCTCTCTTCTGCCAAAGTGTAAAATGTTGCGTACATTCTCTGCAAAAAGCTTGTTCGTGACATATAAAATATGTCATTTTATTTTGTACATTTCTGTTATGATTCAGGCCTTAGATTTTATTCATGTTGGTCTTAAAAAGCCTTAAATTTGAGTTGGTGAAACCTGCAGGAAACCTGAACATGATCATTTTGTCTCTTTGATTCTTTTGGTGTTAACTTTGCTGAAAGCTGTGATGCTGTATTTTTAAATCGAAGCTTTTTCACATTTAAAACCCATACTCGTTGGTAACCATTTTTTACTCCCTCTTGTAGCACGTGGATGAGAAAACGGAGACGACGCTGCTTGTCCACTTCTTTGGACGAAAAGGCAAAGCCGAGTTAAAATTTGAAGATTTCTACAAGTGAGTTAAGAAACCTTTAATCTTCAACGTTTCTTTGATAGAATAATTATGTACTTATCCACAATAAGGCCATAAGTCGGTCTCTGTTAAGTATTTGTCGCGCTCATCCAGGTTCATGGACAACCTGCAGACTGAGGTGCTCGAGATAGAGTTCCTCTCTTACTCCAAGGGCATGCCCACCATCAGTGAGGAAGACTTTGCTCGCATTCTTCTTCGCTACACAGACGTGGACGACGTCAGCGGGTACATGGAGAACGTGCGCCGCAGCATACCGGATGAAAAGGTGGGACTTTTTGTTCCTTCAAGACTCACTTTGCTGGTCCTCATTCACGCAGATATAGAAGTGGAAAGATTAGATCCAACAATAAACAGAGTTTTTTTCTTCTGCAAAGCTCCATCATATCAACTAATGTGTTTTAGAAATTATTTTTAAAGATTCATATCTGACTTTGTTTTAGTGCCACCTTCAGGGCTTTTCACCCGTGAACTTCTCCACATATTGTCACACCGCAATCGTAAACTTCAATGTGTTTTAGTGGGATTTTATGTGATGGACCAATAAAAAAATGTGCATAATTGTGAAGTAGAAGGAAAATAGCACTGTTACGTATGCCACCCTCTCCACTCTGATGTGTCTAAATAAAATCAAGTGCAACCGTCTGCCACCCTAAGTCAGCAGTAATTAGAGTCTAGCTGTGCGTACTTCAGCTTCACCTATTTTCCATGAACTCTATGAATCTGGCATGTATGGAAAAGCTGAAGAAAACGATGTCGTTTTTGCAGATTACCACAAGCCGTACGCTATGAGGGACGCATGCTGCTGTTGATGCTGCCATCTTTGGTGGCATCAATCTTTGGTTGATGCCACCAAAGATGGCGGCATCAACAGCAGCATGCTGTTTTCAACTTTGGTTGGAAAAATCTTTCAACCAAAGTTGAACGGCTGAAGCCTTTCTTCTGCCTACATGTCCCAGAATGCTGTGCGGTTCTGGACCAGAGTTCAGTGAAATCATTCAACATTCTATCAGATCTATTGATCACGTGTCTGTTGCTATACATGTTGTTATTGATTTATTGTCCTTCTCTGAGTAAATCTAAGTGAAAAACCATAACAGCTTCTCTAAATATTAGATTATAAATCTTATTCTGAACTCCTGTGAAACTCCGATTTTTACATAAAAAAACACCTGCTTTTTTTTTTTTTTTTTTAATCTAACGACCTCCGACCACTTCGCCCATCAGACACAAGCAATGCATTTCCTTCCGTCCTGCCTTCTTACTTTGAATGTTTTCTAAAGGCGTTAGTGTTGCTGGATGTGGAAACGTTTAACACCGTCTCTTTGGATAACATGAATTGGCTGTTGAGTGAAGCCGCCTCATTTCCCGCCTTAATGCGCCTCTCCTCTCGGCAGCGCTGACCTCCGTGAAAAAGCTGCCGGCAGCCTGGAGTAGCCTGTTGCCAGATCTCCATTGACAATCAAGTGGAACTCGTCGTCACGCTAAGTGATATTTTATGTTTCCCCGCATTGTTAGAACAGCAAAGCGTCACAGATTAGTCATTACTCCATTTGTTAGGCGCTGTGTGTTGTCTGTTGCCCCCCCAGCCCCCACCCCTCTGAGCCCCCGGCGGTAAGAAACGGCTAGTAGCCGCAGGATGGTTGAGTGGACATCAATGGGCTCAGCGTTTGAGTCATCAGCCGAGCCTGAGATGTTTGGGGATTCATCACTTTTGTTTTTGTTTACTCAAGTATCAGGTTAATCTGCCTTAGAAAAGTCTGCAAGCAGCCTGACCTCTTCCCAAAAACCTCAAATCCCCCCCATCACCCCGCTGCTGACAGCTCGGCGTGTCCATACTGCGCTGGGAAAATCCAGCAATGTATACTCTGTCTGTTTGGGTGTGTTATCTATCTGACGGCCTCAAACTTCCCTCATTCACACACACACACACACACACACACACTAAAGGGATTCCTTTGGAGAGATGAAAGGAGCCCGATTATGTTTTGTGTGAATTTTGGCACCGACCTCTCGCAGGAGTGTTGACACGCGGAGCTCGTCCTCTCCATCATCTGCGTCCTGGATAAAAAGCGCAGCTACGATTTCCGGGTCTTTCTGTTTTTTAGGGGATCAGTTTCGAGGAGTTCAGATGCTTCTTTCAGTTCCTGAACAACCTGGAGGATTTCACCATCGCCATGCAGATGTACAACTTCGCCCACCGCTCTGTCGGTCAAGGTAAACGATTTTAAGAAAAATGTGTTTGAAAGCTTTAGAAGTTTTCTTTTAATTTAAACACAGCTTCTGTAGCAATGATGCAACTAATTGATCAGTCTGCAAAATCAAGTATTTTCAGTCTAGATTCTTGTGCAAACCTCTTAGTAGGCTTAAAATAAGAAAAAATGACTCAAACTTCTCAGCAAAATATAGGAGCTTGTTTTAAATAAATAATTTCTTAATATTTATGACAATTTACTGGTTTCACTGTCAAATGATTTCACTTATAATATGGGAAACTGTCTTGTTAAAAATGAAATAATCCGCCAGTGTAACTTTCATGAATATTAAACAATTATTTACTTAAAAAAAGCTCATATATCTTTCTAAAAAGTAACTTGTAAGTTAGTTTAGTCTTATTTCAAGTTTACAAGATATTTGCACCAGAAACTATGCAAAAATAAGTGTTTCTATAAATAAGTTAAAATGAAATGCTTAATTTCGCAGTGCAAATTTTTTTTTTCATATTCACAAATTGAGTTTGACAAATGGGGGCTCGTCCGGTATCATTTGTCACAAGCTGGCCCACGAGGACATGAAAAGAAAGGGAGACCCACTGATATTAAAGGGAAAAGTTCTAAATGTTTATTACATTAACATAAGTTTTAAACAAGAAAAAGACCAAGCTGATTTAAAGTATGGCAGAGCACCAACCTAAAGCAAACCAAATGAGAACTGAGACATTGACTCCAAGCCACGCCCACTTTACCTGGGAAACTAAGAGACAGTTAATCAGGAGAAGATGGGAATCGTCACATCACACAAAAACACATTTTGAACTTATGGCGTTTTAACTTTACTGCTTCAGTTCTGGTGGCATTTTACATCAAATCTTATGTTGTTTTGAAGAATAATCAAATCAATGCCATTTTTGCGTATACACTACCAAATTACAAAAATGTGAGATGATTTTAGAAATTAATTTTCAAGATCTTCTCATTCATTGAATGCAGAGACATATATTGATATTTCAACTGCTCATTTTGATGGGTGATTTCATCGTTGCATCCTAGGAGGACATTTATGATCTTGATGAGGCCTAAATAGAAAATGAGTTTGACATCCTTAAAATATGGCTGCCAGTAGAACCCAAATCAACCACTTGTGGGAGACTGACAGGCTGGCGAAGAGGCCTCTAATGTGCAGGAAAAAACATCCAGGAATGATTAACTGAAGGCAAAAGTTGCAAAAGTCTCAGAAATCCTGAGAAACTTCTAAAATGTTTGATTCGTTTCAGTGTGCCACGGAAATAGACATTATGCACAAAAATGCATAGAAACTTAAATTTGAAGTTTTGTCTTTTTCTAGTAACTTATTTTGTGCCTCTTTTTTTTTTTTTTTTTTTTAAACAAACACTTGATGATGGGTCTCTTTTCTTTGTCTCAGACGAATTCACCCGGGCGGTTTACGTCGCCACTGGGATCAAGCTGAGCCACCACTTGGTCAACACCGTCTTCAAGATCTTCGACGAGGACCACGACGGCAAACTGAGCCACAAGGAGTTCATCGGAGTCATGAAGGACCGCCTGCACCGCGGAGACAGGGTGAGACGTCCTCCGTGTTCCTCCCAAAGCTGAAACGGGACTCTCTCCTCCCTCTGCTCCGCGGGCCGAGTGGGGAGCTGCCGGTGGCGTGTTTGTTACCGGATCACACCGCCACCGGCTCGATGTTGACTCAAGGCTCTACTGCCATCTGTTGGGGCAAAATGTCACCATGTCCTGCTTGCTCACCCTCATCTCTCACATCCTCAGGGTGTTAAAGCAGAGGAGAAGTTCATCTCTTTCAAATCGTGCATGAAGAAGGAGCTGTCAAGCAAATAGGTAAGAAAGATGTTCACATTTTTGCCACTTTTACTCAAACGAAGCAGTGAAAGAAAAACAAATAATGACTTGTTTCAATAAAATAAAAGCCGACTGAAGTTCTAGGTAGTTTGGAGATGAGGCCCACGCTCTCCTGGTCTGAAGCATTGAGTTACACTGTAATATTAACGCCTGAACAGCTGCCACCGGACACCGGCTTAGGTCTGCATACGTGAGCAGCGTGGTTTAAAGCTGTATAAGTGTTTCAAAGAGAAGGCACCTCACAGGGGGAAGGCTTAATAATCACCCTCAGTAATGAGGAATGAGGAAGAGGTTGATGCGGGGGGAAAAAAACAGGCTCAGTGAAATCAAAATTATTTTTAGAGAAGAAAAAATGGAGATAAGATTTGACATTTTCACTTTGACGATTTAATAGAAGACAATGTTTATTTGTACTTGCATTTGAAGACGTGAATGAGCAACGTGTGCACCTCTGCATGGTGCACATGTTGATGTTTAAATAGCAGGTTTTTATTTTTGATGGAAATAAATGAGACCCAGGTCGTTTCAGCGTGAGGTCTGCCCGGTACAATTCAACTTTTTCTCCAGTGTTCTTTGGTTAAATCCTCCCATGAGCTACAAACGACCTAATAAACCATAAGACACAAAAAGAGACCGAGAGAAAGAAATATCGTATTAGGATATTAGCCAGTTTATCACTTAAACTGCCGTCCGTCTGTAAAGAAACAAAAAATTACATTTTTTCAGCACAACCATGAAGTTTCAGCATCAATGCAAAATGAAAGAACAATGTCACTGTGGACAACTCAGTCTGTTAGATTTAGAAACCTTTTATGAGGTAAACTGGACAAATATTATCCAGTCGAAATTTATGGATTCGGGATGCTTCAGAAATTCAAACTATTTGCATCATGTCACTTTGACGAAGACGATGTCTGACTTCTTGAAGATGTAATAACTGTGTTTGTGTCGTCGCCAGGTGAAGACCCAGTCGCCGCTGCATGTTTTACAGTACGGATGAGTCGTGCCTTCCCTTTCCTGTGTGTGTGTGACACAGGAGTTCATGCATGCTGCAGCATCTCAGAGCAAAGACGCAGAGCTCTGGGAAGCTTCACTGACTCTTCACAGAAACTAAATTAAGAAACACTGAGACACCCAATAACTTTACTGCATGTTAGTTTGTAAGTGTTTATAGGAATTATTTATTATCATATTTATTTATTAATCTAACTACACATATTTTGAAGACGAAAACCAACAATTTAGCTTATTGTTGAGAGAATTATTATAAAAATATCCGTTTCCTGCCCCGTCTGCTTGCTTTGCTCCAATTGAATCCCAACCCTGATTCTGTTTCAGACGCAGAATGCTCATATTCTTTGTTCCTCGGTTATCTGCAGCCCCCTCCTACCCCCAACCCCCACCGCCCCTGCAAAATTACCTTTGTCCACCCCCCACCCTGAGTCCTTGTACTTCCTCCGGAGCACCGCAGCAGGAATCCTCCAGAGGAAGCAGACCTGAACACGCTCGCTCGATCCGAGGCTCGCTCACTGTTTAACCGCGGGCAGCCATCGCCGTTAATCATTTCTCAGCTAATACAGAGAAATGGCATTGATGAGCAGAAAATCAAAAATAGACAGATAAAAAGAGAATGTGTTTCACATTTAAATGATTGTTGGTTTTCAAAGGAATGCATCTAAATGAGATTCAGGAGGAGGAGTGATCCCTCTGTACGCATCTGAGGATCTTTGTTGGACGAGAAAACCACTACAGTGTCACTCAGAGTTAATGGACTGTATCCGAGACGACTGGTTGCTCTGCCCCGTTTCCTGTAAAGCCTGGCTTTGACTGTTACGCTTTCCCACTGATACGTTTCAATAAATCTGACGTACTGTACTCCCGGGTTTTCTGCTCTCCTTTGCTTCCACACAGGTCACAGCTGATAAACTGGCTCTCTGTGTGTGTTTGTTTGTTTCCAAATGATCTGTTTCAGCTTCAGCCTGAAGGAAAATCATTAACGTTATTAATCACATGGAAACTCGGGTTTTTGTGTGGTCGCTCGAGACTTACCAGAAACTTGTTTTTATCTTTAAATGATTAATCCAGCAGGGATAATCATTTCCCCACAACCTGGTTTCCCCACCCGATGTACAAACACCAGCAGAAGAAGAGATTTTACACGCTACAATGATTGTAGGTTGTCCTTCAGTATAAGTGGGAGCGTTTTATAGTAAATGGCGGTAACTATGTCTTTAAATTTGTGTGTTTGCTCTGCACCCTTAAAAAGTTTTAAATCCATTTATCTGAAATTGTGACACTAAAAAGTTTTAAATCAATTTTAAAAGAGAAGAAATCACAAAATATTTCCAAGTGATTTTGGTGTAGTTTCTACAACACTTAAAATAATGCAAAACTAACTTTATAATTAACTTTTCAGCAAAATACAGGAGCTTGTTTTAAGTCAATAATTCCTTAAAATTTCAGGAAAAAAAACAAACAACTTATTCCATTGGCAAGTTATTTCACTTACAACATGGGAAAAATGTCTTCTTGTAAGTGAAATAGGAATATGCCAATGGAATATATATATTTTTTCTGTTGTTTTAAGAAATCATTCACTAAGTACAAGCCTCTGTATTTTGGTGACAAGTTATTTGCAAGTTAGTTTTCATATTATTTCTAGTGTACTAAAATATATGCACTAGAAACTAAACCAGAATTATTTGTGTTTTTGCAGTGTTGACCTTAGACACGTTAATCGCAGGTGTTCAGTTTTGTCTTGTGACTATTTAGTTTTGTTTGTGTGTTTTTGTTTGTCATTTCTGCCAGACACTCGGACATCATTGCCAGTTGGCTGGACGAAGTTTGTCCATTTCCTTGCGGATAAACGTATTAACTTCCACTCACAAAGGTCTTAAATTTGAGTTCGGAAAACCTGCAGAAACCCTGCTGAGACAGACAACCACACGCACTCAACTTACTGCCAAATCAAAGCTAAAAATAACATTCGAGTCAATGAGCTGTAGGAGAAACGCCTCGCTTTCGGCTGACCTGAAATTGTCAAAAGTGATGGTTTCAGCCCAGACTGTTTGCTGCGCAGCAGATAAAGTAGGTCTCTGGGACTGAGGGGCTCAGAAAGACTTGTTTGCTTAAAAAAAAACAGTGAATGAATAGGTTGGTGCTTGCAGAATGAAGTCCTGTTGGCCGAGTTAAAATCCACTGCAGAGATTTGAGAAAACTGCGTAATGATTTACAAGGATTTACAGGCAGTCAAAATTGGCATGTAGGAATATTTTTAGCATTTTTCTTGACGAAAGTCATTTTAAACATCACTATTATATGAATATCACTGAAGGGGGTAAAACCTCCAAAATGTTTCTGATTTGATGGTTATGCAGATTTTTCTGTGTTTCCTCTCTATGTATTTGGGGATTCTGCAGGAACTGCTGGTTTATATATAAATTGTCGGCTCTAAATTAAACCTGGGATGGCTTGTATTCTGGTTTGTCACTCTGGTCGACTGGTGACATGTACAATATGTCATAATGTTCTGTGACAGTGGATCCGAAGCTTTTTTATTATCATCACAGTAAATACTTTGTTTTCCAAAACCACCATACTGACAGACAGACATCTTTATTTTAAAACCCTTTGTTGGGTTGTGTCATAAATAATTTGAGCTTCAAAAAAAAACTCTAACTTTGTAAATAATTAAATCCATAAACTTTTTAAAAACACCAATAGGATATCTTTGTCTTTTTCCCCAGGTATTTCAACTGCATAGCTGGCAACAAACTCAAACATTGACTCATTTTAGAAAAAAAAATTAACCTCCTTTAGAAACATGCATTAGAGCCGTCAGTGCCACAATAAAATATTTTTCTGAGACTCATTTCAGATAAATGAATCCTGGATGTTTTGCTTGTCTCATAAATTATTTATTCACATTAATGCTTTTGTTTTAGTTTTTAAAATACAGGAATTAGAGCATAATTGTGTAGTTTTAGCCTATCTGATGACGTTGTAAAACATTTAATGTGATTTTCTGTTCATTTCCTCAGTACTTAAACAGCCATGTGAGTGGGTCTCATGCCGCCCACCGTTGAGATGTCGCCCTGGGTAGACCCCAAGGCCGACTATATCAGACCCGCCACTGATAGAAACTGCACATAATAAACAACATTTTCTTTATTCAAAGGTTTAAAACAGAAACAAACAATATGTGTTTGTTTCTGTATATGTTTCAACATGTCTGAAGTGTTTTTAATTTGAATAATTTCTCAACGCTGTGTCCCCTTACACTTTCTGCTCGGGCAAACTACAAACTTACAGCGCATAGCAAGTGGATGCGAACTGATTCTACGTGGTAAACTGGAGTTATTTACATACTAGTGGATTATGGGACGTTTGGTCGCCAACAGCGACGGACGGGAGCGGGACTCGAACCAGCAACCTGCCGATTACGAGACCAACGTTCTGGATCGAAAGAGCAAAGGCCAGAGTCCGGCTAAAACACGGAAATCGTATTGAAAGCAGACGTTTGATTACGTACGAAGGAGCCTGCTTCTAATAAACGTCAAACGATGAAAACGCGGGGCATGATGGGAGGTGGCTGCCTTCACCACGACTGGACGAACTGGTCCAATACACGTGAGTGAGTGAGTGGTGTGCGCGCGTATACATCCAGTCTGAACTCATTGAACCTATGTCCTGCGCGCGCATGAAAAATGTGCCAGGCTTGCAGCATCCCGCGGACGTCATGGCAACGTGTCGCTCTCAGTCAGACTTGCGTCTGCCTGCGCGCGTGCGCGTGTGTTTGTGTGTGAGAACGCGCCGTCTGATGCCGTCTTATCCGTAGTAGGAGAGAAAAAAAAGAGAGAGAGAGAGCAGGGGGCGCGGTGCGGCAGAGAGGCATCAGAGGAGCCCGGCGGGGACGTTGCGACTGAGCTCCCGGTGAGGCTGATAATCACACTACGATGCAGTGACGAGGAGGAGCAGGAGGCACGCGCCGCGAGAGACGAGGAGCAGCACGCGAATGCGCACGGTACAATGATCGGCTAGTCGTAGACCATGGCGCCGTCGGGTCCACGGAGCATCAAGCGGGGCTGTCAGAGAGTCCTCTACTGGATCCCGGTCCTGTTCATCGCCCTTATAGTGGCGTGGTCCTACTACGCCTATGTCTTGCAGCTTTGCATAGGTAAGAGTCGGCTGTCTGGGTACTATGAGGATGTGTGTGTGTGGGGGTGTGGGGATGTGTGTGTGTGTGTGTGTGTGTGTATCTGAGGAGGATACAGAAAGGGGAATACCTCTGTCTGGTATTTTGTCTCTTTTGTTATTGAGGGGGAAATAACGGTTTCATTGTTGTTTTGGGTCCAAGTCTGTTTTTCTCTTGTAATGGTGCAGACTGGGGCCAAGGCATAAGCAAACAAAGCTGCTCAGGTCCCCTGGAGCCCAACAGTGGCTGGGTCTTAATAGCAGTAGTACTGTAATGAAAGTCAGCCAATTGACATTTAAAATTTCCTTTCATCAGAGTTTAATGTTTTATTTATTTCATACTTGACGGTGAACTGTAAGGTGAACCTGCACCTTTTGCAGCAAACATCCCCACAGAAAAGCTGCCCCACAGCATGACGCTGCCACCACCGAGCTTCACACCGCGTGAGGCTGGTGGCTCAGGTGAAGGCCAGCTCAGTCCGCTCCAGTTCGTAGTTGTGATGTGACAAAATGCAAAGCGACTCAGCAACGTCTGACTTCCGGTTTTAATCTGTTGTCCTTTTCTCGCTTTCGTCTCTAAGAGAAGAAAATGTCAGAGAATATTTCCAAAATGTGGCTTTCCTGAAAGATCATCTCTTCTGGGAGTTGTTTGAAGGCGTATTAAGGTCAGACAACAAGACTTTTTTGAGTAATTACAATAATATAGTCAAACAACAAAATTATAATATTGTTCTGAGGGAAAAAAAAGCTTAGATACGTTGATCAACATCTCGCGTCAGTCCATGTGTTTCTATTTTCAAAACAGACGCAGGTGTTTGCTCAGACGTTTCAAACTCCAAATTATTAGCTATGATTTGACCCTAATCGGTTAAAAGATTATGTATTTATATTAAGGATCACATGAACCAAAGTATACTTACATATATGTACACTTATACCAAAATATAACTTCATAAAATGCCTAATTCCTCGTTTTAATTGTTTGTTATTTTTCATGTTGGAGTTCTCATATAATTCATTCAGGTGATATTAAGACTGTATTCTTGTAATGTCATGCCTTTTTTTCTTGTAATTTAAAAAAAAAAAGACATAGAAAATCTTAACCTGACCCTAATATTCAAGCCCAAATAAAAATAGAATCTGTAAAACAAGATGGCGGTTCTGGGTATGCTGACATCATTCTTGACTATGGAAACCCAATGGTGGAAAAAAGAAATAAATGGAACAGGAAGACTCGTTAGCTTCCCCCAACAATGATCAAAACAAGTGCGGTGATATTTATATTTTACTTTTTATTGGTTTTAACGGTTATTGGACATCATACTTTTGATTAATAGTTAATCAGTAGCGCTTAATATTAGCTAAAAAGTCCTGACGTTCAATTATCGCCTTCATTACTTGACGACAGTCATATGCTAACATCTGCAGTTTTATATGCCGATGTAAAAACAACAGGACAATAATAAACCAGTGTGTTTGAGGCGCACTTTGTCGACCGGTGCGGCGTGACAGGATGTAAGAAACGGATTAGACCATCTGATTCTCCCTCTGCCACTTCATCATCACCAGCTTAAAGTCTTACAGTGAAAGCTTCAGGCTCATGAGCTCACCCCACACCCTCCGTCCAAATTTATATCCACCAGCACAGACACAATCAGCATTATCGGCTGGCAAAAAGCCGGGCCCCTAATGGCTCGTACCGGGCTTCCTGAGTTTACCGGGTTGACCCGGATAGTAATGGTTTTCTAGGATGTCTCGCTCACGCTCCGTTTGGCAGCGAGAAGTCAGAGCGCGTGGAAGGAAAGTCAAAAAAAAAAGAAAGAAAGTGGGGTGAGGGGATGAAATGGAGGCAGTCTGATGAGAGAGGAGAGGATGTTCTGACAGCTTGTTCCCGAAATATTAACCTTCTTCACAGAATCAACCCTTTATTACAGATCAGCGAGCGCTGGAGGAAAATCCAAAATAAACCCTCCATCGGCAGGCTTTTCTTCTTCTTCTTCTTTTTCTTCTCCTTCTTCTTGTGTAAACCGTGTTCCTTCGCATGCCTCGTCACAAGACTGAAATTGTGATGCATTCAGGTCACACAGATGAAAACAACAAGCTGCTGCTCCGGGCCCCCCCCCCCCCCTCTCACTTGGCAGCAGACAGGACACACAGAGTCGGTTGTGTGAAAGTATCATCAGCTGATGCTCGTCCGATCACTTAATCCCATTGTCTGGTTTGCATAACTCGCCTCCAGAAATCTGCGGCCGACCCATTTTCCGTCACAGCGATACCAAACAGCGTCAGCCTTTGAACCGAGTGCCTGGATCGGGTGGAAATTTGGTTGCCGGAGATCAAAAACAGAATGCGTTTGTGTCGCTTCTACAGACGTGTTAATATGACATCCGTGCAACTGCCTTTAAAGGAGCGGCATTGTATGCTTTACCAGGCGCAAGGTGCCACTTTATAGCACAATCGATGTCAACTTCAATTTTTATAAAACTGCTATCTCCAATATTGCTTAAATCTGGCTTTGTAATTTAACACCTTGCAACTGGGCCTCTGTCTCTTTAAGAAGCTCCTGCTCTTTCTGAAGCTCCGCCTTCAGGAAGTTGTCATAACATGGCTCCTCTATTAACCCTTCATGAGACATTTTTACCGGTGTTGCATTGAGAAGTAGCTTCTATAATGAGATGCGCAGTTCTACCAGGTTATTGCTGATTTCTGCGGGCTAGTCTGAAGGAGCTGAGTGGGAGAGTCACGTGAGAGGGCTCCTCTGTTGAGGGGGAAGCTCTGAAGGAGGTGGAGCTTTGTCTTCAGAGGCGGGGCTAGGTCCAACTAAGCGTTTTGAGCAGCTTTGTGGTTGCCACGGAGATTAAAAGCTTTCTCAAACAAGCATAAAAGAATTGAGGCAACATTTCAGGGAATAACATTATGACATGATGTGAAGCTAAAATAAAAAGTTGATTTTAGATGACACCGACCCCTTCAGCCTCACACACGTTTTCTGTCGTTTCCACACGTTTGCCGCCGACGTATCCGATGAACCGGATACGTCCTACAGCTCCCCACAAAACGAGGCGTTTGCGCCTTTGTGCCGGGTTTTCTCAAGGAATGATATTAGAGGCACATTTCCTCTCAGTCAAACCGACCAGCATGTTGCATATTGATTTTGCGTCTGACCGTACTGAGCTCAGGAACCGAAGGCTCCACCAGCACAGCTGCTCCGCTCTGAAGTCAAAACGCTCGGCTTTTCCTCCAGCGGCGCTGCGCTCCCCCGCAGCACGCTTCCTCGTGCTGACTGTCTTTTTTCCATGGTTTGTTTTCCAGAATCCATCGAGGACACAGGAGAAAAGGGTAAGAGATCTACGAAACAACATTCTGCCAATCGAAAATAATGAGATAGTTGGTCACAACTAATTGAATTAAACTGATCAAAAGGACTTTATTTACATTTATCTAACATGACAGTTTAATAAATTGACAAAGTATTCACACCCTGGAGACATTTCCTTGTTTCGTCTTGTTACAGAGATTTTTTTTTTTGTGAGGACTTCATAGAACAAACAGCATCATGCACTGAAAAATAAATGTTTCTTGAAACAACTCTAAAGAAAATCTCTCTAGTTTGTTACCGCTAATTTTATTACTTTTGCTCTAACTATAATTCTGATTTGATTGAAGATTTGATTGGAATTCAACACCAGATGGTACCCTGTAAAAAAAAAAGTCTCTAATTTACTGTAAAGTACCGGCAGCTGTGGTTGCCATAATTTTGCAGCATAAATATGGTGAAGAGGCCCAACGGCCAAATAAAAGCTCTGGCAATTCTGAAAATGTGTTTTTCAAACAGTAGCTTGGCTTTCAGATGTTTTTTTCCCCCCACTTACTTAACCAGTTTATTCATCATATTTATCTAAATGGAACCTTCTGACCTGTATGGAGCTAAATTGGGGCCATAAGGTTTGCGCACAATTTTATTTTGTTTGAAAGTGAAAAAACTTGCTGCTGAGAAATAATTTTGAAACTGAACAAAATCTAACTAAACAACGTGGGAAAATAAGGTTCACAGCTATCTTTGAAATGTAGGTCTTATTTAAGTATAAGATGCTTTTCTTCTGTTTGAATTTTTGTTTTCAGTAAAAAAAAAGAAAATGAGCAAACTTTTTGGCCCCAATTTAGTTCCATGCTATTATAAATACGATTACGAAACCTGTCAAATTACTGCAAAAAAAAAGAAAAAACAAAAAACAAAAAAACCCCAAAAAACAAACAAACAAACAAAAACCAAAAACATCTGAAAGCTGTTTATGTTATCAACTGAAGTCATTCTTTTATTTGTTGTTAATTAATCTCTAAACTCTCTATAGCTGTTAATAACTGTTTATTATGCATTAATTAAGGGTGAGAAGGAGACAAAATCTACCCGTTTCTTGCCAAAGTAATAGTGAACCAAGTCAGTTCACTAATATCAGTTTTATAGAGTTGTTAAACATTTTGGATTACCTTGTAAACATAAGCATATAATCTCCTTCTCACCCTTAATTAATGCATAATAAACAGTCATTAATGATTATCACGTGTTTATAGATGCATGGATAACGTATAAATTATTTATTAGCACTTATTTATTATAAGTGGTTAGCTGGGTTCTACAGGCACTGAATGCTAATAACTGTGTAATAACTGAGGTTTCTCCTATGAAGCAGAAGGTGTGGTAACACTGTAGAAATTCCCGCTGTGAACACGGCCACACACACACGCACACACACACAGACTGTTGTTCCTGTCGGTCTGCTTGCAGTCGTCTACCTGCTGGCCTACCACGCCATCTTCATCATGTTCGTGTGGGCGTACTGGCAGACCATCTTCACCAAACCCATGAACCCCCTCAAGGAGGTGAGTGCATCCGATCGGGATGATGAAACGCTGCAGGAAGTGGGCTACAGCCCCCTTGAGCCCCCCTCATGTGATTGAGTGCTCCGTTTAGACTAATAATGCTTCCTGGTAGGAGCGCCTGAAGCTGCTGCACTTTAATGGCTGTGATTCTGACCGCAGAGTGAACACACACACATTTCACACACACACATTTCACCTCAGTGTCGGCTCACATGTGAGATCCCTCCTTATGAGACGTAATGGATTGATCGGTGGAGTATTCGTCCATCTTAATAAATTCTCTCCGCGCCGCCTGTTATTATCATCTCGGTTATTTTGCTTCCACTGTTCAATCACATAGATTTTTGGGGGGGGTTTTGTCAGCAATGTCCAGGCGGCTCTTGCGCATGTGGCACAAGTGGATCAGAGAGCTGAGCTTTCTCTCTCCTCTCTGCCCCGCGTAGTTCCAGCTGTCCCACTCTGACAAGGAGCTGCTGGAGCGCGAAGATCGTGGAGAGTCCCAGCAGGAGATCCTGAGGAGAATAGCCAAGGATCTGCCCATCTACACGCGCACCAACTCCGGAGGTAACGACACGCTCCACGAACAAGCCTTACAGGGTTCTGTCACTGCCAAAAAAACACGCGGCCCGGCCCCGGCTAGGCCTCTTTGGGTCAAGTGCTAAGAGAGGTGGCGGCGGCTGATTACTGAGTGATTGAACTGACTGTGTCTTCTCAGCGATTCGTTTCTGTGACCGCTGCCAGCTGCTGAAGCCTGATCGATGCCACCATTGTTCAGTCTGCGATAAGTACGCCTCCCCCGCACCGCCGCAGCACAGATCATATAACAATATAGCACGCTGACAGGAGGAGTCCAATTTAATTACACTGATGTCGACTCGTGCTGTGTTGCAGATGCATCCTGAAGATGGATCACCACTGCCCCTGGTACGTACCGCACCGTCGCCCCGACGCCAATGTAGACAAAACTATTTATTGTACGCCACTTTCCGTTTGCGGGCCTTTCCGAAAAGCCGAGCGCAGAGCCTTGTGAAAGTCTTCACACCCCTTGAGCTTTTCCACAGTTTGTCACATTGCCACTGGCAGTAGCGATGTGACATATAAATATAAGTGTACATATATACAGTTATATTTTTTATTTTATGGATTTATTTGTCGGGTTTTACGTTTTGTTTTTATTTACAGCATAATTGCTCACATCGTATTTTGGCTGAATTGAGACTTCTGAATAATTTTGATCTACTTACACTTCTACTTCCCCTTGTCTTCACCCTATCAGAACATTTGTTTCAGTCCAAAATCCATATATTTTTTCCCATTTTTGTGTTTTTTCATATTTTCCAAAAACTAGTCAATTATAACTCTGCATGCCTTTCTATGATTCCATTGGGAGATCCCAGTGGGGTGGCCAACATTTTTCAAGAAGGGGCCACGGTGCCCCCTCATCCCTCACTTGTGGGCACCACTGGCAACTACAAACTTAAATATATGTTGTTGGTTTTTGTATGTGAAAGAAAATCATAAAATAGTACATAGCTGTAATCAGTGAAGAAAAGATGCATTATTCATTTTTTTTACACATAAAATTCTAAATTATGATGTGCTTTAGTATCCAACACCCTGCTCTCTGACACCATTAAACAATATTAAATCAAAATGGAGTCTAATAATGTCACCTCAGTGTAAATCCAGCTCTTCTTAAGGATTTGTTAGAGAGAAAAACAAAACTGCACAAGTTGTGAAAAGGTAACAGAGGCCCAAAAATCTCACCTTTAGCGAGAAGACAGTCACAAGAATCACAGCGAGCCACAAGTGGGGGAAACATGTATGTAGAATGGCCCAGTCAAAGCCCACACCTATGTCCAAATGAGAATGTGGCAAGAACTTGACATGTCTTGCGAATTTAAACGGACAAAATGTGGAAAAGACGTATCGATACTTTTGCAAACACGCTACTATTGTTATAATAATTGAAACGCGGCCAGAGGAGCGACTGTCTGCAGACGGGAAGAAATCCAAGCTGAATCGTCGTTCAACCTGAACGCGCTCGGCTCTCTGCTGACTTTTAACCAAAACAATTGTTCTGATGAAACTCTGTTTGCTCACCAACCACCAAATAATCCAGCAGGATAAACCGAAACGACAACAAGAGCTTAGCGTCTTGTCCGGGGACGTTTGAGCGTCTGGGTCAACTCTAATGACCTTTCCTCACCGTCTGTCTGCAGGGTGAACAACTGTGTGGGATTCTCCAATTACAAGTTCTTCATGCTGTTCCTGGCCTACTCTCTACTGTACTGCCTTTTTATTACCGCCACAGATCTCCAGTACTTCATCAAGTTCTGGACGGTAAGGGCAGATAAATCGGCACGTTCAGCCAGCGAAACGTACAAAACAGCAGAGCGTACTGTTTGGCTGTCTTCATAATGTGACGTTTGATCTTTTTAACAAGGCCGGAGGTAGAGCACATTTCCGTCTGAGAGAGTACCTGGTACGAACCACGCCGCTGGTTAGCGACGCACTAAAGTAGAAACTAGAAACAGTGGCACGCAAAAGTTTGAGCTCCCCCTGAAATATTATTTAGCTTGCATTTTATTTTTATTTTTTTAAGCTTTCTGTTTGAGCTGCGTTTGGTTGCTGTGCTGCAGTCGGTGACATTGAGAGCATCTCTCTGCCAGAGGAAGACACAGGGGTTTTTCACCGCATACCTGCGGAGTTTGGAAGGGAGCATCACGCCATCTGGAAAATAGATGGAGGTGCTTATTTTCAGCTGACAGTAAAGGGCAGGACGGCCCGTCAGAAACGGCTCCACGCTCCACAGTGAAAGAGATTCTGTTCAGGGGAACCAAACTTTGTCTGTCACTGTGTAGAGAACCCTATGGAAGCCCATTTTCAAGACCAATTTAAAGGAATTTAAAAAAACAAGCAAAAGACTAATTATTCAGGATGCTATAACTATGAAAGTGCATCTCGCAATTATTACTTATCGTTTTTACTAAACACTGTCAAAGCTCTCAGATCTAATCATAAACATACACTTTAGAGATCACAGTCTGTCATGATATTATTAATTATTGTTTTAAGACAGTAATCAGTCATAATTATTAACAATGTGCTTGGAAGTGATAAAAAGAAGACCAGCATGTTACATGTGGATTTTTTCTTTTTTGACATAAGTAGGCAGTAATTTAAAACTAATGTCACGCGTATGGCTAATTAGCACACGCTAAATAGTAGCTTGCTGGTGAGCAAATGCATGCTAGCCTTATTTAGCTTGTACTGAATGATCCCATGTGTTTAAAGTGATGCTTGTTGCTTCTCTGAGCCTCACTGGTCTGACTGGTTAATGATGATGATGTAGTTTGTCTTAATTTGAAGAATAAAGGACAAAGCCGAACATCTTCAGTCACAACGTTAGCCAAAAGGTAGAACTGCGGTGGCTTAAAGCTAATTTTAGCTTTTGCAGGATGCTAACCAGCGAACGGCTAGCAGGACTGCTGCGCTAAACACAAGATATGCTAAGCTAATTAGCCGTTTGCTGAATACTTTGAGTAAAACGAAGCTCTGCGTTGAAAGGATGAGTTGAAGTTACACACAAATCTCTACCAGTTCAAATGTCTTGTAAGAATTTTACCAGAAACTCATTGATGGGCAAAAAATTCCAACCAAAAAACAAACAAACACACAAAAAAAAAAAACCACTCATTTAGCTTGACATTAGTATGGATCTGTATTTATTTGAATCCGAATGTTTAATATAAACGTGTGCTACGATTTCAAACTTATTTATCCAATTCTTGTTTTACGTTTCAGTGAAGCTATTTTGTTTAATTCTTCTGCACAGAAATCAGGAGCATGGTTGTCTTTAACTCATTAACATGACAGCTTGTAATCACTATGAAATCTTTAATAACGGCACGTTTAATTATGGTTTCGATGCTCATATTTAAAAAGATAATATCTCCTAATTAAGGTTTTTCCTTTTGGCACTGGGCTTCCACAGAGACTCTGTAGGACACTGATTCTCTAATCCCCGTAGGTCCAGCCAGTCCTCTGCCCCTCAGAACCGGCGGGTTTATGGTAACGTTCTCCGTCTTCCTCCCACAGAAAGGCCTCCCGGACACCCAGGCGAAGTTCCACATCCTGTTCCTCTTCTTCTCGGCCTCCATGTTTTCCGTCAGCCTGGCTTCCCTCTTCATTTATCACTGCTGGCTCGTCTGCAAGAACAGATCCACGCTGGGTGCGTGTCGTTTTCAGCGACAGCCGCCATCTGGGCCAGACTGGGGCAATAACCCAGAGCCGCAGGTTTTGGGGTTGCTGGGGGAAACCCTTTCTTTTTTTCCACGATAAAAACATTACACAAAAATCTGTTATGAAAGCAGAAACAAACATTACAATTTGTCAAATGCCATCATCAAAATCAAGAATAGTCAGAAAATATACATTAAGTATATTAATCAGTGATTCAGTTATTAATCAAAGACCAACTCTAAATAAATAAGAAGTCCTTGATTTCAAGGATCTCAGTGTTTTGCAGTGTGTTATAGATTTGTGGTGCATGGAAGCTGAATGCTGCTTCTCCATGTCTGGTTCTAGTTCTGGGGATGCAGAGCAGAACCAGAACCAGAAGACCTGAAGGGTCCGGAAGGTTCAAACACCAACAGCAGATCTTTAATGTGTTTTGGTGCTGAGCCTCTCAGTGATTTATAAAATAACAAAAGTATTTCAAAGTCTATTTATTCTCTGAGTTACGGTTTATTGAAAAAAAGAGAAAGTGGCTCCAACATTAAGATATATCATTTGCAGTCCAATTGAGTTAGTCAAACTTAATTTATTTACAGCTATTTAACATAACAACCAAATAAACTTAATATATTTATTTTTTATAAGCTTAGTTTGATTGCTTGCAATAAATGAACTCTGTTTTGTAAAGTCTGATCAATGGCTTTCTTTCTCCTAGTATTCGTGACGAAAAAAAAGCATGCTGAGGTTTTTTAAATGTTGATACATTTTTGCAAATTTAAACACTAAAATATTTGAAAATTTATGACAATATAGCATATTTTTGACACCAACTCGGAGCAATCAGTCGGACATTTTAAACAAAGCCTCCATCAGTTCGTGAATTGCATAAATAATCTTACTGTATTTTTATTTTATTTTTTGGGCACCAAAACCTGCTTCAGCCCGGGAGCCCTCATTCCTCCAAATCCGGCCCTGGCCAGGACCTCCGGTTACATCTGTCCTCCTTGACTCGTAGGAGATGAAGGAGTGTTTTGAAATGTATTTTTATATATTTTTTCGTTTCTCATTAGAAGTCCACAGTGGCACAGTTGTCTCGGTGCGTCGAGGAGAGCGGATTACCCAGAGGAGTGTGTTACAGCAGCGTCGCTCAAAGAGCCATAAGCCGCTTAGAGGCGGACACCGATATGGTGTCCAGAAAGACAAAACCTCACACCTGGCGAAACAACAACGAGAGCCGCACAACAAAGACGCTTTTGGTTCAGAGGAACTTCACAGAGCCACCCACGTCCTACAGCCAGAGTCAACATGCTATTCGCTCTACATGCTAGGAATTGCTCTCCTGCTAACTTTAGCTTTGTACCTAAAATTTTGAGTTAGTCAACATGCTAGCGATAACCCTCATCCTACTGGTGGTATCAGCATGCCAGTAACGCAATATGCTAATTATAGCTTCCATGCTAACATTAGCCTAGTAACTACAATAAGCATTTTTGCAATTTTTAAAAAATTTATTAGCTGTGTTTACGATACTAAATGAAGCAAGTCAATGTTAGTCAACTTGCTGGTGATAGCTGACATGCTGCTGACAGCATTCAAGCTAACATTAGCATTGTAGCTAATTTTAGTTTATACACTAATGGTAGCACACTGAACGGAGTTAGTCAATATGATAATGGTATTCCACATGCTATTGACTATTTGTTACTTGACCATTGTGACAATTTTCAGCATTAGAACAGAAAGCTGGGTTTCAAATGAAGTGTTGAAACCCAGCTGGGTTGAAACGCTGTGGCAGGCCAGTGGCAGGCCTCTTTTGAGTTTCATCCAACATGTTCTGGTTGTTATTGTGATGCCAACAACTGACCCTAACCAGAACTATTTTGGTTCTAATGGATGTCTGCTGCACGGTCTTCACAAAGGGAAGTCATTTTAACAGTAGTGAAATAAACACACACATGCACACGCACTTAGTGGCCATAGAAACACCAATGAACCCAAAATAAACGCTGGGTTCATAGGACTTTTTTTTTTGTGTGAGTAATGGAGTTCCCAGAGAAAACCCATAAAAGAAAAAAGAGAACACCACACTCAGCTTTCACTCTATTGGAAACATTTGAATATTATAAAGAAGAATTTTCTAAAATTGACAATTGATAAATGAATACACAGACAGAAATGCAAAAACATACTCACTCACTCGTTGCTGTTGAAACACCAATGAACCCAATATGGACGCTGGGTCGACTGAACATATTTCTTTTTTTGGGCAAAACCCGGAGAGAAACCAACAACATACTAATCACTCACTAAGTAGGTAACTTAGTTGAGCACTGACACCCAAACACGTGTCTAGATCGTGGGACTGCACCCAAAATTCAGGTTCGTTGGATATATTTTTTCTTGTGGGTAAACTGGAGTGTCCAGAGAAAACCCATGCAGAGGCTCCGGTCCTCAACGCGGCCGTCCCGAGCTGAACTTCCAAAGGAAGTAACTTTAGAGGCTGTAACTAATTTAAACCCATCAAATTTGAAGACGCTTTCCGATAATTCACTCAAATATCGGCTGCCCTAAATCCAGAGGCGTGAGAATATTCTCTGCCTTATTCCACTTCTCAATCAGGTCCTTGAAAATGGTCGCTGTGACGTCAAACTACGCGCGTGGACGATTCGCCCATATACACGTTAAAGCCGCTTTATAGAACGAACAGGTTCTCTGACAGGCAAAAAATAGTTGCGGTGATCTGTATTTGTAGATGTTTAATGTAATTTAAATAAAAACCTATTTTACTCTGACAAACACCTCTGTATTTAAAATATTTTTAAAAGGCAGGATATTCTGATGAAGGAAGTGATGTTCTTGTGGTTTGAAACATATAAATTGTTTCAATGCAGTTTTGTACACGTAGCACTGACAGATAAACTCATCCAGACTACGGTAGGAAAACCTGACGAGGCAGCGCTGACAGAACACCAGGATGCTCATCTTTTCTCCTCTGTCTGTCTGTCGTTTCAGAGGCAGTGCGTGCTCCCGTGTTTCGTCACGGCACGGACAAGAACGGCTTCAGCCTCGGTTTCACCAAGAACTTCCTGCAGGTGTTTGGGGATGAGGCCAAATACTGGCCTGTTCCCGTTTTCTCCAGGTGAGATCATCTGTCGCAGCCAGTTGAAGCCAAACAGTCTTAAAAGTGTTTGCGATGCTTTTTTTTCCCGCTTTTTTTCTCAGGGTACTCTGGCTTCAAACCAAAGTATAAAACCATGACTGCTAAGTGAATTGTTTTTGGGGTTTTTTTTTGTCTTTAAGTCTGTGTGAGTGCAGGGGCAGCCCTAACCTGTTTGGTGCCCTGGGCCAACGTTTGCCATACATCATTTTAAAGAAAAGTGAAAGTAACTAGAGTAATAACATAAACACAAATGCACAATGCACAAACAATAAAAGTAAACAACACAAATCCAAAATAAGGAATACCATTAAAAAATATCACACCAATGTATGCTATAGTTGCATTTTGAACAAGACTGAAATTGTCTTTTTAAGAAGCTCCTCCTCATTCTGAAGCTCCGCCTTCAGGAAGTCATTACAACATGACTCCTCTATTAAACCTTAAACGTTTGTACCAGCGCTGCTCTGAGAAGTAGCTCCTATAATGAGCTCAGCAGCTCCACCAGATGTTTGCTAGTTGCTGCTGGCTAGTCTGAAGGAGCGAGGGATTTTGCATAATTCTGTCCCTTTAAGGAGACTTTTTCCAGCTCCTCTGACCTTATCTAATAGTTTCAGTTTTATTTCAGCGCTCTCTGTCTGGCTGCTGATCTGCTCTGCTCCAGATCCACCTCGGCGTCAGAAACGTCCACAGAAGCTTCAGCGCAGCAGTCAGATCAAAGTTTCCCCCCGTCGCGCTACGCCGGCGTGATCTTGGACGTCCCACCGAGTGATCTCATAAGACAGGCTCGTGTTTGATGAGCAGATGGGGGATTCTGTGTTCAGATGGAGCAGCTTATGCTGTCAGTCGGTGAAGAGCCTCTGCATGCACATTCCAAGCTGCCAGACGAGACGAGTCAGGGACGTTTTTCATCCTTCACCCTCGTCGAGGTGTAATAATATACAGATGTGGACGCTGTTTGTATCGCAGGGTCCTGCAACAGTGTATATACAAAATGCCGTCATCAGTGGATTTGATTTAATAGACCAGCACAAAGCCGTGGAGGAGTCATAGAACGATGCATGCTTCTAAAGATGTTTAAAATGTTTCGATTAGGCCTAAACGTGGTCAAAAACCAACACTGCACTCTCACCGATGCATATTTATACTGTACACGCACGAATAGAGTCGGTGCTCAAACAAAGTGCTTCAAACGAGTGGAGGTCCCGGCGGAGCGCTGCGGCTGCATCAGCAACATCGCCGCTGTAAATCAATACAGAGGCTGCAGCTCCGCAACCTGGCGGTTGCCAGAATGAGAAACACCCTGATTGTATCACTGCTGACGTACAGAAGGTCTAGATTTCCCTTTGGTCATAAAATCTATGATCTAAGTGTGTCAGGTTTCTTCTCGCATTCGACAGCTGAAGTGAAATACTGAACTCTGTTGTTGCGTTCGTACACATGGAGCTGCAGGAAACAGGAACTTCTTTGTTTTTCATCATTAATACTACCTGCTTTTTTCAGAGTTTTCTTAATATCTTTTGTTTATTATATCAATGTGGACGTTTTTATTTTCCGCTTCTCTATATTGCTTCTTTATATTAAATAAGAAGAGAACATAAACTATGTGTGTTTGTGCAGTGAACAGGGCCGGATACAGAAATACAAGGGCCCCTGGGCTGGAGTCAGTTTTGGTGCCCTATCCAAAAATTTAAAAAAATTTAAAAAGTGTTTAATTACAGTATATTAATAGGTTGGTCCATACATAAGCAGGTTGAAAATGTCCCATGTCTGATAGAACCATGTTGGTCCCATAAAGATCTAATTTAAGTTCAGAATTTTCAAATATCTGAGTGTTACATGAACAACATCGTACAATCGTATACCGAGTTTCATATAAGTTATAACGTAAAGCATCCATTCATTACAAAAAAAAATCAAAGTCTTTGAAACTTGCTGCTGCCCCTATAAGCTCTTTTGAGAGTTCAGTCCAGGGGGTTGAAAGTCATAAATATAAGACCAGCGTTAAAATAGATCATTTGATTTTTATGTACTGTATCAGCATCTCTTCTTCCTGTGTTGTCTGTGCAGTTTAGGTGACGGATGCTCATTCCCGACCTGCCTGGTGAATCTGGACCCTGAACAGCCGTCGTCGCCCTCTGGATCCAGCTCAGCCAGCAAGAGGTGACTGTTTTAATCTCTCTCATTTAAAATGCAAGAAAAAGAAAAAGACAAATAACGAGATAAAATTGACTTTAGGTTTCATCCCAGAATACAGAACTATTTTATTATAAACATAGTTATATTAGTTTGCATGTTTGTTTTTTTTTGTAGTGCAGCAGAGGGCCGCCAGTTCCCGTCCAAACCGCTCCGAGACAGCCAGAGTCGACTGCTCACCAGCACCCCCTCCTGGTCAGAGAGTGAAGGTGCAGGAGACAAAGACAAGAAGGGCAAGCAAGGCCACGGGCACTGTGATTTTAGCAAAAGTATTCTTTGCACCCCTTTAACACGTCCACATTTTGTGACGATGCAGCCCGAGATTTCAATAAATTATGATTTTTATAAGCCAACGCAAAAATGACACATCTTAGTTGCTCCTCTGATTTATTTTTTAAAGTGAAAAAATGTAGAAAAGTTCAAAGGGGAATGAATACTTCTGCAATTTTTTCTACTTGCTGTTTTAGCTCACTGGAGTGTTTTGCGCGTGTGTTCAGGTGCCAGTAACCCGGTGATGACCATTGAGAACGAGGCGTAACCAGGATCACACACGACCAGAAATGTAAGTAAACGTAATGCCAACAGCCAGAATTAAAACCACATCATCATCAGTAACTGTTCTCATCCTCCAGGTCAATGCTGCCCTCCTCCGTGTTTGTGCCTATCAGAACTCGGCGTGATTGGCGGCGACGTCCTCTGGCGTCTGCCGTCACGCAACGCGACTCGACCGACGAGCAGTCCGGGATTT
This sequence comes from Poeciliopsis retropinna, assembly GCA_010277075.1. Lineage (NCBI taxonomy): Eukaryota > Metazoa > Chordata > Actinopteri > Cyprinodontiformes > Poeciliidae > Poeciliopsis > Poeciliopsis retropinna. The sequence goes on along the minus strand of VMRM01000015.1, from coordinate 4,986,315 downwards.
ATTGCTGCCGTCAGAAAGTCAAGTGGATGGGAAAAAAAATATAGAAAAAAAATGGAGATTGCATTCCAGTCATCTGCTCTTCTTTGGATGTAAATAAGCACAGAGATGCAGTCCAGAGAGTACTGCGCTTTGTTTTCCAACTCAGTCGGCTGCTTTTTTTCTTTTCTGTTGCGTTCGAGAACCACCTGCTGCTGGCTTCCCCTGATTCTTTGGCACATCAAGAACAAAAAAATAATTTGTTGAGCGATATCGACGCGCTCTCTCTGACATTCCTTTCTCTTGTGAAATGTTTGTTCTTTTTGTTTCCACACGCATCATGGTGAGTGTTGTGAACGTGAAAGAGTTGCATGCTCTCATCTCAGGATGGCGACGCAAACACATGCTGGTAACGACATAAAAAAAAAGAAGAAATTGTAGTAATTAGTAATTCAATTTGTTTTTTAAAAAAAGGGCTCTTCTGACTGAGTGGCCTGAGTGAGGATGTCACTGAAACATCTGCTGGAGCTCACGTCTAACCGCTGCCCAGACGCTTCCCGACTGTTTTCCTTCCTGGACGGAGTTTCTGCAACTGGCGACAACCGACCGCCGTCGACAAGCAGAGACCGTTCAGTTTGGCTGAATTATTGTAAAGAAAAAAACACAAAAAAAACGTCTTTTACAGTCACTTTAGGCTGGAAATGACTATGTTATTCAACTGTAACTCAATAGTACCTTCAAGAATGTACACTTTGAAAAGCTTCGTTGTGACATATATTTTTCTATCTTTCTGTCTGTGGGACGACGTGGATGTGAGAGGCAGGCGATGTAACAGTTGAGATGCCTTATGGGAATAAAATGAGCTCATCCTCTGTGTCGGCGTGTTGGAAGATCTCCATCAGAAATGAGGGGCTACTGAAAATTACAGTGCATACAGTTGATCTGGACCCGTCAGGTCCTGTGAGAAAATACCTAAAACACACTGCAGAAATATTAAACATTATCCAGTATTTTTTGGTTTCTGGAACAAGCGACAGTATCATTTTTGTTTTGACAGGGTGTTCTTAACTGACATAAACATAACATCTGCTATGAACATGAAGGCGTCTGCATGAATGTTTATGACTTGCGTCATAAAGTGTCATTCAGTAAATAATGACCTGTTTGAGGAAAAGTTGCTTTAAAAGTGCCAACTTTGCATTAAACGTGTCATTATTTTACCAACTGACACTTCATGACATCAGCAATAAACATTCATAAAGACTCTTTCATGTTCATAGCAGGTCTTATGTTTATGAGTGTTAAAAACAAACACCTTACTGCACTCGAAATAAGACCAAACTGTTGACCAAAATTGTTTTAAGTCAACAATTCCTTAATATCGAACAATTATGAGTAGAGTAGGTGATTTCACCATATTTGTGGTGCCATTGTGATGAGAAGTATTTTTTAGGTCATCTTTCTTAGGTGACTGAACCCACAAACCGTAATGAAACTTTCCCGTTTGCAATGTGATTCTTTACACGTAAAGAAGTCTGATATGCATCTATAAAATTTATTGATATTTGCTGATGCTTGCTGAACAAACGGTGGGAAAAACAGTGAAATGAATTCAGACTACACGGACAGCATTTGGGTTTCTCAAGCATTACTTGGAATTTGTCATTAAAAGGATCAATCAAACGTCATATGATAAGAAACGTGTCAGAATAGATGATAAAGAAATGTTTCATTTTTATTGGTCAATTTCCAGCAAATTATTATTTTTGTCCGTTTCAAGTTATTTCAGGGACCTTTGCGGGCTTTTCAGACATCAATAGAGACGTACCAACAATTTGATCCACATAACAATAACAATAATCTTTATTGTTATTATAGAAACCATGCAATAAGTTACATGGATGATCACAAAATTGGGTTATCAGTGTTTAGCCCTTTTGGTTTTAATTCTTTATTTTTAAGTTCTGTTAAGCACATTATTATTCTGTTATTGTATAAAATGGTTTTATAAAAGACTGATGTCTGTGTGCTCGGACATCAGCTCCAGTCCATGGTTTGGCTTCACATCCTTTTCTACCAAACTCTTTTCCTTCCACTCAATTTTCCATTAATATGCCTAAATAAAGAACTGTCACTTTCACTACTTATTAGCTTTCGAGTGCAACCATAAGTGGGGTAACACTCCATTGAGGATGTAACATAAAAAAATTGATCTTTAATCAGTTCCATTCTAATTTTCTGAATCTAAATTTTGTTTTTAATTATTAAAAAAAATAAAATAACAGAAACAACCCCTTGAAATAGTTAGTTATATTTATCTCTTCAAATTAAATTACTACAATGAACTTTCCAGCGGTTTATTTAGATGACCAAAAGATTTCACTTCTGAGAACTCTTTTTTTTTTCTTTCTTTTTCTGGTAGAAAAATGTCAAGCCTTTATTTACAAAAAAACGTCTAAAAACATTCCTCTCTTTATGTTGCATATTTTTTCTTTACAGTGTGAGAGATGAGCTGCAGAAAAAGGAAAGGGAGCGCAAGTCACGTTCGGAGGCAGAGGTCAATAAGAAGCTGCTAACCTACGACCTTAACACGCCTAGAAGCAGGATGCGGGAACCGATCAACAAGTCTGCTTCGAGTCCGACGTTTTTTAAACGCATGCGGTCCGGTCTGCGCCCGAAACCGGACGACGTCACAGGAAGGAGGCATTCCACAACTCGAGTGGTGTTAACTACCACTACGAAGAAAAGGTTTTTTTTTCTCCCCCTCCATTTTATTCTGTTAAAACAATAAAAGAAAAAAGAAAAACGTACTCTGAGCAGAGTAGTTGAGGTTGACGTCAGCATGTCCTACTGGGTTTGTTTGATGGAAAAAGCTGCTTGTGTCACTGGTTGATTAAACAGAGCTCATGCATCTGACTAAGTGCGCGTCTGTCAGCGAGAGCGTTTACACACACACACACACACGCACACTCACAAAAATGACACGCAATCCTCCCGAGTGAAAAGCATCTGTTTACATGCTGTTCGTACGACAAGGAAAAACAAAATAAGAAAAAGGCAGAAGTGATTGGATGTGGAGGAGACGTTGCTCACAGTGAAATCAGAGCTCATTCAGGCCGGTACACACATTCTCGTCACGTGAACAAATCAAGAACTAAAGATTCAAGTGTCGGCGAACAAACTTTGTGAGGACTTCCGTCCTAATCCATCTGGATTGCAGGGCCATTTTATTTATTTATTTATTGTTGTTGTTGTTTAGTGTTGAATAGGGTCACTAGGCAACGTAACCGGCACAATAAATTAAAAGGTTTAAAAGAGAAGAATGCAGCTAATGTTAAGGCCAAGCGTGGCGAGAGCTGCTTTTGCAGCAGTGGGAGATGTGACATGTTCACGATGTAAAAAAAAAAACAGGAACACGGAAGGCAACGGAGAGGAGACGGAGACACCCAGTAAACGTGTTCAGCGTTCCGCATAAAATTAGGGTTAGAGCTTCTTCTTTTTTTTTTTTCTTTTTTTTTCTTGCTTTTTTGTTTTCTTTCGTAAAGTGCAAAAAACATGTCTGCAGAACACTTGAGGAAAACTAAAATCCCATCTTTTCAGGCGTGTTCAAACCAAACCGAACCGAGCGTCATCTTGGCGCCGCCTTGCAAGGGATAAAAGACTAAACTCGTGCATGCGGCTCGCAGCGCGGACGAGGAACGGCCACTCTTCTTATTCGGTCATCTGAGATGGGCGCGGCCGATGGGGAAGATAAAGAAGAAAAAAAAAAAAAAAGACAGCTAAATAACGCGAATGTACGTCGGCGTTTTTGTTCCTCTGTTATGGTGGTGGTGGTGGTGAAACCGGCTCGCCGCCTCTGAGCCGTGCCGGACTGTGGGACAGTGGGAGACTTCGGCAATGTCACGACTGCTGCTTGTTGGCCTCCTCTTCGTAGGCGTTTCCTGTTCCGTTCTGCACGTAGGCGGAGCCTGAGCCCAGCCCGTACAGGTGGCCACAGTACTTCGCATCGTCAATGTGATCCTCGAAGAACATCTGGAGGGAAGGAGGAGGGCGGACAGCGACACAGATGTGTGATTACGTCATGTACTGCAAAAATAAAAGAAGTTTGATAGTCATGCAAAGAATTATCAGCAGAAACAAGTGGGACAGAAACCAACTATTAGGTTAGCTTTGGCTATTTAATCAATAAATCGAATAAAACAGAATGTGGACGTTCTGCAGATTCTTCATTTAAAACTTCCGTAGAATATAAAAACGATACAATTAAATAAAATGTTTGTTTTTTTTTTACCAAAAATGTAATAATTTAGCATTCCTTTAGTGAACGCTTCATCATTTGTAGCATCTGCAGCTAAAAAAGTCTTCTAACATGAAATGCTCAGCCAGTTCTGCTTGTTCTTCAATTAACGATTAATCAGTTACAAAACTGATCACAATTAATCTGATTAACTGTTTTGACTGTAATTACAATCATAGACTTTTATTCATTTAAGTGGGTAAATGTGGTAAACAAGTGGTTCAAAAAACTGGAATTGGAAGACTCCCACAAAAAAATTAAATAATAATAATAACCAACATTTTTTTTTGCTCTAAATGCCACAAAGGTAAATAAAAACACCTTTTTGTGACACTGTTCAACTGGAATATTAGTAATGCTTGTACTGTTTTAAACTGCTTCAGTAATCGATTATTTTGATGATTAATCAAAAAGAGAAAAAGATTCCCTTTTTCAAATAAGTAAAAATTTTATTGCCTAAAATGAATAGTATTTCTTTAGTAAATAGTTGATTATTTGTAGATTAATTGCTAAATTCTTGCATTAATCTATTGATAATTTTACAACCATCGTAGCTTCAAAAGAGATTTTGTGCAATTTCCTACTAAATTTGAGTTAAGTGAAGCTAAAACTGTGTGTACAGAAACATCATGAGTTCTGGGTTAAAATGTATCTGCAGATTGTTTTTTTTCTAATCTGAAATGCAAATGTTTATATTTCTGTACAGTTTTGGGTATGTCCGAGTATGTCAATCTAACAAATGGCCTTTTTAAAAAAAGAAAAAGATCTACTCAAAAAACAAATTGTAAAAAGCCACGTTAACCATTAATCAATAACTGATTTAGTTGACAATTATTTCAGTAATCATATTAATTGTTTTAGCGTCTTGTTTTTCGTAAGTGTGTTATTTGGTGTGCCTTTGTGGTATGGCAACAATCGGAACACACCAACTCAACATCTCAACTTTGACTAGGCCATTTTGATAATGCTTTCATCTAGATTTTTACATTGTAGCTCCGACTGTACGTTTAGGGTTGTTCTTCTGAGAGAATTTGACCTATAGGTCAAATTGTGGAAAAATATCCAGCAGAATCAATATTCTCCCCTGGCATTGGAAGCTGAGAGCCAAAGTGAGCAAAGCTCTACGTCGGGCTGCCGACTTGGGGCTCCTACCTCTCTCATTTTGAAGAATGCCATGCCGGTAAGTAAAGAGTCCGAGCCGGCCTGGTGCTGTGGTCCGATCCTCTCTAGCTCCAGCTGCTCAGCTACTTCCTGCAGCCCGCCCTGAACACAAAAGTGCCGTCAGTCACGCTCAGCAAATCCACATAATGGAGGACAACACTGCTAGCATGCCACGCACAGCTTGTCTCTAGATAATACAGTTGTGTTTCACAGACGGAGAGGCAGCTGGGAACACCGCAGGATGATGGGAACTTAGACCGGGAGGAAAAAAATGGGATTATTTTTGAGAGAGTCACAAAAAATAACTGGTGAAATAAACATAAACACAAACTAAGTCTATGGAATAACAGAGAGGAGACTTTTTCTTGACAGCCGTTTGCCGGCTGGACATTGCAGAGAAGAATCGTGTGAAGAAAGCAGGTTGAAAAAAAAACAACCTTGAATTGGTCTGGTCCAAAAACGCTTCGCAAGCAACATTAACGTCAGCAGAAAAACAAAAAAAATTTTAAAAAGTGTGACGCACATCGGCTTTCTGCGAGTTCACCAGAAAATTGGCTCCCGTGTTTTCTCCGTCATTCCAGGGAGAAAAGAGCTGACCAGACTTTAAGTAGGACATTTCACACATGCGCAACACAATCAGTCCAAAATAAGACCTTTAAGCAGCGTTTCCAATTAAAAATGTAAAATACACAGCGATCATCATATTTTGTTTTCTAATTTGGCAAAATTAGAACAAATTCGCACTCAGATCAACTTCATTTTCTTTGTTTCCTTTTATTGTGTTTATTTTAACTTTTTTCTTGATCTGGCTGTGATAAGGTTTGAAAGCTACTGGTTTTTACTGAAGTCTAACCTTTTGATGTAAAGAAACTCTGCAAGATTAAAAATAAAAGACAATAATAAAAACTATAAGTTTAAACTACAAACTACAATAAATACAAATAAATCTGAAATTAGTAGACATTTGTAAAAAAAACAAAAACAAAAGAAAAACAGGCTGAGCCCAAACAGGAAGTAAAACATATCTAATTTAGAAAATCTGAAACACGTTTCTTAACTTTTTGTTTCTTGAACACCTCGAAACAGAAAAGTCGTCACATATGAGAGCAGCTTCTAACAACCAAAGTCTCTGTCCAGCACTTAGGAGAAACGAGCTCTGAATTGCTGCTGGACATGTTTGATTGTTTCCATTAATCATTGATCGGATTCTTGCCGCACGGCGTCATTTAACGCCATTCGGGTCTCCGTCCTGCCATCGTCGCTCGGAGGCATCGAGGCAGAACTGAGGCCGTATGGCAGAAACGTTAACGCTTCCTGTCAGCTCCACGGATTTAACATCAGATATCAACCATGCCTGTCCGCTGCGGGACTCGCTGTGGGCAACGCCTCGTGAAACGACTCGCGTCCTTTGCAGCGCTGCCGCTGTACGACTTGAACGCAGCGAGCTCAAGGCGAAGCAGGCGTCACAGCGTTCGACTGCTTGCTAACAGGAAGAGCCCGATCTCTGACTGTAAAATGTCTCTGTCAGCAGTTTGGGATTTTTTTTTGTTTTGGTTTGATGAATAATGCAACTTGGATCTGCTTCATTCCTCTGTACCAAACACTGTAAACACGCAATTATTTTAGTAATCAATTATACGATCAATTATTCTGATGATTGATCAAATAAAAAACGTGCAATTAATCTGCAGAAGTCGAGGCCTTTTCTTTATAACGTTAGAAATACACTACAGGATGGAAATGAACAAATAATTTGATTCATTTCCACACAACAAAATAATAATTTCATTGCCTAAAATGCGACATCACAACTTTCCTTAAGTGAACTTGAAGTGGGTGAAGCTAAAACTTTGCCACCTGACGACTTTAGAGGAAAACATTTTCACAGACAGAAGTGTTTTAATCTTAAAAGCAAAATTTATCCATTAATTTTGGCTTAATTACTTCTCTAAATATGTTAATTTTTCAGCAAATGGCCTTTTCAAAAAAAAAATCTGTATGTTCCATTTAACAATTAATCTATTACGAAATTAGTTGAGGATTATTTAAATTATTCATTCATAACGATTAATCCGATCAATGAATAATTTCAACCCTAATTGAAAAAGAATTCTGTCGCAGCTACTTAAAGTTTACAACAGGAATCAGAGGTTCCTAAAGCCATTTCTCAGAGTACCTTCAGGTTCTTGCAGCTCTTCATGAGGTACTTGACATCATAAATGACCGGGAAGTACAGGCGGAGAATCTCAAAGAAGTCCACCTCCTCCTCAGGCAGGTTGGCGTTGGACAGGATCTTGATCAGGTACCCAAAGTCGTAGCCGCTGCAAAACAAATAAGGGAACGGATGGAAACGTTCGGACAAGTGTTTCAAACAGAAAGTGATACCAGCGCCGGCATTGGTTTGCCACGTCGGAGTCTTGGCTGCAACAGTTTGAGACATATTCGGAAGCATGAGCGGCGCACCTATGAAAAGACAGCCACTTGACGCCGTCACACAGCACCACTCCGGACGTCATCAGCAGCTCTGCGAAGTACAGCGTCTCGATGCCTTCGTCCTCGTGCTTCTTGAACTGAATCCCTGAAGTGGTCAGAAGCTCAATGGAGTCCTGTGCATACATATCTTCTCTAATGAAGAGAGAAACAGAACCGCAGAGTTCTGATCTGAACTACTCAGCTCGGCAAGCACGCGCGCACACAAACACACACACACACACACAAAGCAGTCAGTGGCTGTCAGGAACAGTAATGTAAAGTTTGCATGGGTAAAACACTGCAGCAGCTGAATCCTCAAAATGGTGACACCCCGTTGGATTGTGGGATTTCTGTTCTTGTTGCTAATTTCACCCTGACAGCTGGTTAGTCTTCATATTCTGTGCTTAAACATTATAATTATGATTACTGGTGGGACGTGATTCAAGTTTTTAATAGAGTTAATTCCACAATATGTAATCAGCGAATCACCTTTTAATCAAAAACCATAAGTTGACAAAATGAGCAACATTTTCAATTCAAAAAAAATTTTTTTTTCTGCTAGATTATTGAATAAATAGACCTAAGAGTTTAACAGCAAAGACATTTATTGTTTTTAATATGTTATTTAGGTTATTGGACCATCAGATTGGTGCAAAATGACATTCAGCTTCCAGGTGTTTCAACTTCACTGAACAAATCTTTCTTTAGAAATGTAAACTGTGGACGCTGACATTAGTTTTTAGCTTCGAGATGCTATTCAAGGCCTGAATAGCTTTGCTAACAGGCTAACTCTTTTTAGCGCCCTTTGGAAACAACAACTGTATTCTCAAGCATAACCTTAAATCGTCTTTTGAAACGAAAAATTCAGCCCCACTGGGCCAAGAGAAGTCACTCTGTCGTCCGTTGCTGTTGCTTGTGCATCTGATTTACTGGCGTACCAGAAACACATGAATGCAAAGGTTCCACTGGGAACTTTTGTATGTAATTTTCATTAATTGTGCTAAAATATTTTAACACATTAAAATCTATGTAATTAATTAATCAAGATTGTTTCATTAATGTCCCGGCTTTAATTGTGATTAATGAACATATATAAAGTCTAGCTTGCATGTTCCAGTACAAGTTGTATTTCTTACATTTCTGTAAACCCTGTAACATCTCTGCAACATCAGAAACTGATGGGGCGGTGATCTTACGTGAGGTTGAACTTAAAGTTGAACTGCCATGTTGACGTCCCTGGAGGATATTCTCCCTGCTCGTTCATGAATGTGAGGCCCAGCTGTATTATCTTCAGCAGATCCACGTTGCAGCGCAGCAACTGGTACTGGTAGTCAGCGTTGCTCCTGAACTCCCCAATCGGTCTGGCTACAACGCCCGGAAACTCCGTGTCCTGCAAGAGAGCGAGCCGCTGTTACCCAGTGAGGGGGCTGACGGCGTCTGTGAGGCCAATGGGAAAGAAACAACTACCAGTTTGTTGCGTAGTATTTGATTATCAGATCAAATACAACTAAATATTTAATACACAGTAATAAATTATGTTTATTTCGGTTAAGTTAGATAAATTATTTTTTAAAGAAAATTTAGATACACATTCCATAGTCTCACAGCTGTGGCTAATGTTGTTGCTTGTGTCTCACATTTTTTCCTTCCACCAAACATTCCATTAATAGTTAATTTGTCCTTTATACCGTATAAGTTTTGTAATCAGTGTTATATAGCATTCTAATTTTAAGAGAAAGTTAATTTTGGCACCATTATTAATCAAAATTAGCACAAACGTTTACTAGAAATGTATCAGATTGTGCACTCTGTGAATTTAACTTAGCTTGTGATAAAAAAAAATATGACCACTGCCAACAAAAATGAGGAAATGGGGTGCTGATAACAGCTCCATTTAGCCTGTATTAATACTTTTTGCATATTTTCACACACGTTTTAACGCGACAATGCTGACATTCAATGACTTTGCATACAGAGATCCCGACACAAATTGCTAAATTGAACAATCCCAGCTTACCATGGCGATGTAGTTGTATTTTCGGATGACCTGTCGGATCCTCTTCAGCTCCTCCTCCAGGTTGTTGGACCAAACCTCACATATTCTTTGGCTGTGATCCACAGTGGCTGCGGGCATAGTGCCACTTCAGGTACAACACAGAGAACACACAGGCCAGTGATTCAGGGAAAACTGCTGTTTTCTGGACAACATGTCATGTCAGGATGAAATTCAGCTGCAGCTTCCTCAGACAACCAAAACTCTCCATTAATAAGACTTTTGGTTTGCAGCAGGAGACCATTGATAACCAGTCCAGTGACTTCTCAACAAGTCACATTAACATTTCACAGCAACGCGGTAGTAATTGTTCCACAGCATATTTCAGCAGTGTTAGCATGGCAGGAGCTCAGTGGGGGAGCGGCTTGTCAAACGGGACGTGTTCAAACATTAGCTCGGCTCCACAGCTGCTCTCTGACTAGCTAGGTTACCAGTTAGCAGGTTATCCACGCAGAACACTAGTGGGAAGAGTGGACTGAACGCTGCTTATGCTTTTATTAGCCTCCCCGGCTAAACGGCTAGCTTCACAGTTTAACAGGAGTGTATGCCAAACATTGAAACAAACGAGTGGAAGTCGCAGCGCAGGCTCACACCGGGCTCCACTTTGAGACAGCAAAGGTGGACGTTGCTTCGGTAACTTACCGTTCCCCTAACCGGGCAGGTGTGTGTTAGAGCGTGTGCTATCTGAAAAATGTTAATGTGTGCTGTGTTAGTGTCTCGGGGCTTTTCCGCTAACTTTGAGATACTTAATATTCTGTATCGTTTTGATGTCAACCTACGGCTGCCATCGTAGCTGAGCCTCCACAACGTCATCACGTAAAAGTCGAAACAGGCGTGTAAAGTAGGCGACGTTTTACGTTTTCTCCCCCCCCCCCAACTCCAGCGAGCGGCGATGATGGGCCGTCCGTCTCTTTTCTAGGATTCGGATCATTTCGATTCAATTGGCCCGCTCTTTCATTTCTCAAACGAATCTTCACTTGATACCTTTTCCAGGTATTAAAATTTAATAAAGTTTTAATCTTTATTGAGCATACAAGTATGTGGTTAGTACCAATACGTGTTAAAATTGATCACACATTTTAGAATTCTTTGAATACAATAAGTAAATCTCATTCTTGATGCTAAAATCAAAGAAAAAAAAAGAGAAACATGAAATTTAAAATGATGTACATAGATGGATGGATGGATAAATAGTGTTTAATTGTAACATTAATACAATTAGGAGATGTTCCACACTGTGCAATAGTCTACATTTGAACATGATTCCATAAATAGGTGACATGACAGAAAAAAAAAAGGTAGAGTTACAGCCAAAGCCATTTTCATATATAGAATGTGATTAATTAAACATGAAAACTGGTGGACATTGTTTAACTTGTAAAAGGAATAATTTTCCATCTTATGTCTTTGAAAGGACATTGATGGTTACAAAGCAAGCTTACTTGTAATTACTTTCAGTATAATTGCATTAACACCTTTAGCACCGACACACAACAGATTGTCTCCAGGTTACTTTACAAAAACAGTCAGTTCAGTCCAATCACCCAGACAGATTCAAAGTCAATGACAGTCCAATTTGATCCTACGGTTATTTAGTTTGTACATCACCCTTTGATGCATCTTTTTGTCATTCTTTTTTACTTGATAAATTGTGTGTAATCAGCAAGAAACTTTGCAATTCTCAGTGATCCGTGGAGGATAAGCATTCCTCTAATAGATAAGCAGTCCAAGAATGGAGCCATGAGGAACCATGTGAGATTTTTGCTTTCTAATTGCTGAGTGAGACGCAGGGAGCGCAAACCAAGCAGAGCTCTGCTATATGTGTTGAAGTACAAAATAAGAAGAATAAATCAAAACATTATGCTGAAGCATTTAAGGTAGACTGTAATGGACTAAAATGACATATTTGAGAGGAAACTCTTGTCCCTATAAGGAAGTTAATTAAATTTTTTTTTACCCACAGATGTACCCAAACAGCTACAAACATCACTGGTTATTCTGAATGTGTGTGAACCCTTAGGTCATATAAACACAGAACCAACAACATACGTATAATGTTAATATTTATTTCACACCATGTTTCCATACCATTGCATTTAGAGCAGTTGAAGTTGCTTTTTGCTTATCTGAACAAATAAAACCACTGGTGAAAATCTGTGAAGCTTTTTTTTTTTTTTTTTTTTTTTTACATGTATATAAATAAATGCAACATTCAATTCGACTCTGATATTTTTGTTCCACTGACAAAAAAACAACAACAGGCATTTAACATAAGAATCTAACAAAAACAATTGGTCACAGTACAAAAATATGCTGCCATGCATTGATTTATCACCTCTTGTTTCATTGGCATGAATAATTGCACAGTAATATATGATCCACACTTAGAAATACAGCAGATTTAAAACAAATAGTTTAATAGTGTCTATAATAGAAAAAATACTTTGTAAGGTGAATTACTAATCTGAAGGAAGCAATACGTTTGGGACCACATGCTTCCATCACTTCCCCCACTCAGCCGCCCGTAGTATCTCTGACATTCATTCAATAATAAATATACAACTATTGCTCTCCAGGTCAAGCTACAAGCCTCAGATGTAGAACGCACAACAACATTAATGAGAACAATGGGCCACACAAATAACAATGGACGTTTCACAGCATCAACAAAACACGATTTGGGTTCAGTTCGAGTCTCTTCTCGTCTGACTGCGTTTCTGATTATGCGTGGGAACAAATGCGGTTTTTCTCTCTGGTGCCGGCGGACGGATCCCTGCAAACGCATCGTTCATCTGGAGTTTATTCAGATCCCGCCAGGTTCCCACTCTGAACTTTGACCCACTGACAATGAATACGGAGCGAAACGTAGCGGTAGTCGTAGTGTCGTGCTGTGGACAAGAGAAACTGATGGGAAGATGGATAAGGCTAAAACCTGCGGAGGAGGTTTAACTTCCAGCATGACGAAAAACCCTGAACATAAAGTAAAAGCATTTTTATGAGATCGAATGGCCTAGTCAAAGCTCAGACATAAATTCAGAATTTGCAGGAAGACTTTGTTGGGACGTTTTTGTTCACAGACGCTGTTCGTCCAACGTGACTACGCTTGAGCTACTTTTCAGAAAAAAAAGTTCAGCCAAATATTTCAATCTGTAAACAAAAACAAAACAAAAAAAAAACTTCCACTTTGATTTATCAAATGAAACCTGGACTGAAGTTTTCAGTTGTAATGTGACAAAATGGGAAAAGGTGAAAGGGGGGTAAAGACTGTGTAGCTAAAACCTTCTGGACGATCGCGGTCTACAAACAGGATTTCATATGGCTTCCTTTGGTCTCTGTAAGTCGATCTTAATTATTACGCCTTCGTGGAAGATCGGATTAGACAACTTAAAAATATTCAGCGATGTACTTTCCCTTCTCTGTAGACTATGGAAAACGGGAGTCAGCTTCTGCTTTGGGATTGCAGGAAACCAAGAGTTGCCCAGAATCACTGTAAACTAAAAACGAAAGTTGGACACGCGGCCATTTGTCGGAGTGATGTTTTCAAACCCCGGGGCGCCTGCTACGTTTTTGCTCAGGTGGCCGAGTTGGCTGCCTCGTCCGAGTCCGGGTCCGGGTCCCTGGCGCTGTCCTCGCTGAGGGGGGAGCGACAGCTCAAGTCTGCGATCCCGGACTCCGGGTCGCTGCCGTTAGAGAGGCCAGGGTCCACCGTCCGGTCGGGGTCCTGCGGCGCGAGGATCAGCGCGCCGTCGGCCGCGCCAGGAGTGCCGGCGAGGAGGCCGCCGGTGTAGTCTTGAGGAGTGTTGGCCAGAGCGAGGTTCTTCCCGAGAGCCCGCGCTGTTGAGCTCTGATCAAACACGGCAGCTTTGTGGGCATCGCTCCACTCCTGTTCCAGCTCGGCTATTTTCTGTCGACAGAGAAACCATCGTTAAAGCCATAAGCGCTTTGGCGGGACGTTCGTTTCTCATCATCCGCCGTCGTACCTGCTTGTGGGAATCCAGCTGCTCCTCCAGCTGCTGCGTCTCCTCTCTGATGACCCTCAAATAATCCTCCACCGACTGTCGGGGGTGCATCCCGCGATCAAACCGGTTGTACAGCCCCCTCCAAAATCTACACAGGCAAAGAAATTTGTCAATCCAGAATATTTTATTGTTTATCATCTATTATATGTGCAACTTTTTTCTGCCCGAGTGAAATTGGCGCTCCGCACGTAAAGTTCTTCAAATCAAACAAGGTCGGTGTCGAACTTTTGTGCAGCAAAAATTTTGTCACCTTCCTACAATAACAGAGAGTCGCTCACATTTACAAAACACTAATCTGGTATCAACTTTTTATTTATTTAATTTTATGAAACCTTTATTTTACCGGGATAAAAGAAAGAAGAAAAACAAAAACATTGAGATTAAAAACCTCTTTTTCAAGAGAATGCTGCCCAACAGGCAGCAATAAAACATAAAAAATGAAACCGTTTAAAAAAAAAAAAAAAAAAAAAACACTTAATTGGCCTCAATATCTTTGATTGGATGTAAAACAAACAAAATAAAATTGCTAAATGAGATCAAGTCAGTCAAAATTTGTTGTGATTTTGCTACAAACATTTTAGCTACACAAACACAGCAAAATGACTTTTTACCAATTTGTGTTTGATTTTGTCAATGTGCGGGTGGGAGGGGAAGGCTGATCTCTGGGGACGTTTCTTGAAATCTTAAAAATTGGAGCGGCACAAAAAAAAAAAAAATAGTGCTACACAGTTGATTGCCAACGTATTTCGTCTGATTTTGCCTCTGTGGCCTGGCTGGAAACATTTATTGACATCTTTAAAACGATGGAAACTTTTGCTGCACAAACGCAGCACAAATGTTTCCTGTACTTTGAAGACGGCCGAGGGAAGCGCCAACTTCACTCTGGTCCTTTCCCCCCCCCTCTGTGCACAGACAGTGTACCTACTTAAAGCAGTAGGGGGCGGTAGACGGTCGGAGGAGTCCTTGAGACTGGCTGTGGTTCTGTCTGTACAGGGGGTTGATGAACTCTGCGCGGTTCGTCCACAGGTAACTCCACAAAGAGTGAGTCCTTTCGTAAACACTTTTCATGAACGGCGACAAAGAAAAGACAACATTAGCGTTTACAAGTTTCTCAGACCTGTAAGTCGTCAACTTTAAAAATAATAATAATAATACAAAACTGAAAAAAACAAATCCCCGGCAGAAAGTTTCAAACCTCACCGGAGCTCTCTCCTCTCCCGCTGGTTGTTGCCGATGAAGTTCCCGAACTGGCAGGAGTAGATGTGGCTGTGAACCGTGATCAGGAGACTCTCATTGTATTCAAAGGCACAGGGGAACTGCTCCATCAGCTGCCACACACACTCCAGGAACTGATCGACGATCGGAGATGCCTCTTTGGGGTCTCCAGCCAAGTGGTTGCATCTGGAGGGCAAGAAACTCAGTTATCCATGAACAAACAGCACGGAAATCCCAGTGAGATCAGATACTAGATCTGATCAAACACATTTTATTTGAGGTTTTTGTTTTTCTTAAGTAGGCCTAAACAAAGGGTTAATTACTGTAACTGTGCCGACATTGTTTGCAAGCAAAAATCTGACAAGTGCGGCATGCACTTGTATTCAGCCACACGAAGTTAAAACTTTGTAGAAGTAACAACTTCTTAAAGACTGAAAATTTTGCAGATTTTTTTTTTTGAAGAACATCTTAACTTCAGTCAGACTGAAGAAAGATCACATGTGGGAAAAAATAAAATAAAATCAAGTCTTGCCACAGATTCTCAACTGAATTCAGGTCTGGACTTTGATTGGGCCATTCAAGCCCCTGATTACGCTTCGATCCAGACTTTTTTTTATGGTAGGTCTAGTTGTTACGGTCATTGTTGTTGTCCTGCTGACTGTCCAACCTCTACACACCAGAATCAGTGGATTGGATTTTAAATTGGGGGTGTCAGAGTAAGAACAAAGAACGTTTCTTCTTGAAACACATTGGTTAATCTTCCGTTTAGGAGCCATTTTGAATCGGTGCAAATGATTTCGCAAGACGTTACGATTAGAGTCAAACCTTTGAGTGAACTTGTGTCCGAATGAGACCCAGTCTTTTTCAATGAGGACCTATATGCAGAAAAGAAAGAGACCATAACCAACAAAGGTCATTCGTTGCATGCCGTGATAATCGTCTCCTAACCTCAGAGATAATGTTGCATAATATGCTTCAAACACGTATGGAAACAGAAATGTTTTGCATCTGGCACCACCAACTGAAGCCAGAATGAAGTTGATCGAATTAAGACAAGAGCAATCTATCATTAGAGGTTAAATGAAGAAAAAGATGGTTGAGTGGATTTACCATGAGTCCTTTCAGGGTCCTGTAGTAGGGATCCAGCAGCACACAGGCCACTGAACACACCTGGGCGGTGCGGTCCCACCCGTCTGAACAGTGGACCAGGACACTGATGCCTTCTGCAACGGCCTGTGAGTAAAAACAATCAGAGACGCATTATTCCAGTACTCCGTCTCATCGACTGAGACCGAGTCCTATTGGAAACCAATCGAATTAAATTAACTCTACCTATGCTGCCAGGAAAAGTAAACAAATGTCCTACCAAAAAACCGATTCTCATTTTTAAAAAATGAAGTTAAGTCAATGCATCGACGACGACTCCTCAATACTTCTCCTGCGTACTACGCAAAAACAACCTTTTGTGACACAGACGGCAGGGATTAGCCTCCAGACTGACCTTGGCAATGAAGACGCCGGTATCCAACACGGCTTTGATGTGCTTCAGCCAGCCTGAGCTCTCCAAGCCCTCCAGGAAGTCAGACATGGAGGGAGAACGAAGCTCACACACTGAAAGCACAACACAGCTGTCTCAGTGGCAGGAAATGCGAAGCAGATCTGATCGCTGGAGTTTATGAAACATCATTCTCTCCCACAGCGTGCAATCTGTGTGTAGCTGGTCTTACCCCCCCTACCCCCCACCCCCCCTGCCAAAGACAGATTTCTCTTAAATCACAGTTTAATCTGTAACAAAGTAAAATGTAGCTTCTAGGTCGAACACTTTAGGCGAGATGAAAATGTTAAAATCACCTGAAAATTGTGCGGGTGATGGTTTACATGCAATAAAACAAGCAAGAAGACACTTTCTTGTGGTGCGCTATTGGCAAATTAAGCTACATAACTTGTGCTTAATATATATTATGGTCATGTCTTTAACAGAGTTTATTGCTAAAGCTATTGTTGCATTAAGATGGCAGGGCTAAAACATTTTGATGGCCAATAATAAAGCATAATTCTTAGTAACAATAAAATGCAAGCAGTAGCTAGCTGTGGCAGGCTAATGCTAGCTTGTACGTGAACAGGCACAAACACAGATTTTTTAAAATTTTGTGACAGAACATCACGCATTTTTTTAAATGCTCCAACATCTATCAGCAAAATGACTTCTGTGTTTTGTGTGAAAGCGATGAACGCAACAATTCTTCAATAAGAGATTTCTGCTGACGCTGCACCAGTTTGTCTGACAGGAGAGTCATCGGGTTCACTGAGCCGGTGGCTCGGTGAACGGGCCTCCCCTGGGAAGGTAATCTGAGTTAATGCTGCCAGGCTGGGGGTTCCTGTAAATCTCATTGAAGCGTGCAGTCGTGCAGAGTGCCGCCGTCTCCTGGCATTTGAAGACCTCCCCTTCAGTGCCAGGGGGGCAAAGAGTTATCAAAACTGAGCACAACTCTTAACTCTTCAGACTTGAAATCGCATCATTCTCACGCCCTCCGTCTCCCTCCAGGGCAATAACGTTAGGAACAGTCCACCTCGGGAAACCAAAGAAAAAAACAAACCCTCTGAAATCAAATCCAGATGGATTCAAAGAGGTCCTAGCAGCCAGCGCCCCTGGACGATACCCAGGAACCCTCTTTTGGACTCATTTGAAGCTCGCTGCAGCTCAGTCTGTATTACCGCAACTGGATAAAAGCACAGAGGCCTCAGATTCACTCGCTGTGCTTAAGTAAAGGTGAAGAGACAGCGGATTAAAAAAAACATCTTAAAAATTAGACAACTTTTACTACACAAGCTGAAACTACAAATACGATGCAGTGACAAAGTATTTCCCCTCCTTACTTTGAATCCCCAGAACCAAAACATGAAGAAGCAACTTTTTGTACTCAGTCAGGTTTGTTTGATGTAAACATTTTGTTTTTGCATCCGAAGCAATTTCACCTTCCAGCATTTTCTGCTGGCTGTTCCTCATGACGTGGATGTTCTCGATCCCCATGAACTGGAACTTTATGTTGGAGTAGTTGTCTTCGTTCTCGTAGCCTTTTCCTGCCGCCCTGTTCGCGATCGCGTTCAACTGAAGAGACAAGACAACACACACACACACACGCATACGTCGGTTCATTTCAGCCAGCACGTTACAGTAAACTTTAGTAATGTTAGCCGCTGCACAGCTGGCGCACAACCAGGAAGTCCTGAGGACATGCAGCTTTTAAAAACAAACAGCTGAGCACATGTTACTGCTAGCGGCTCGCGTTTCCACAAAGGGCTCACCTTGGGCCTGGTGTCCACCACATACATGAAGTCGCTGCGGGGATTGGACCTCAAGACGGCCTCCAGCATCTGCTCGTCCTCCAGGCAGCGAGCGCTGAAACCCGACAGGGGCTGGCTGCTGCGGCAGATGGCGGCCTGGGAGGGATTTGCGTTCAACAGGTGAGCGCAAGACGGACTGTTTTAGATTTCTAAAAGAGCTGCGTGACATTAGACAAACACCAGGTGGCGATTTTGTTGTTTACGACTGGGATCAGAGGCAGGTAGAGTAGCCCAAATTTGCACTTACTTAAGAGTACTTCAACATATTTTTACTCGGGTAAAAGTAAAAAAGCAGCCGTCCAAGAAATTACTTTAAAAAAAAAAAAATTAAAAATTCAGTAAAACGACTACTTAAATACTGAGCATCTGATCAGCGATAAAATGACTGAGAAAAATATAAAGTTATATGGAAATAATTGTATTTTATACAGGTACATAGTCTGAAATAGTATTTTAAATACCAAAATTAAAATAATTTATATAAATAATTGCAAAATAACAAAATCAGGCAAGAGAATCATTTTTCCAAATCAGTTTCTTTCAATATGAAAACTTGAGATTCTACCTAAAACAGGTTTGTGTCTAAATAATTTGTAGCTAAAACAAACTTGTCCTACATTCAGTGAAGAATCCTTCATAAGAAAATTACTCAAGTAAAAGTCCTAAGACTACATTGTTTTTCCACAACTTTAATCAAATAAAAGTAACTAATTACTACTAAACCCTGGTTGCGATTAATACAAGATTTTCTTACTATTCTCCTTCTTTCCATCGTTTTACATTCACAACTCTTTCTAATTCTCCTCCGTGTCGAGTGTTGGAGACAAAGAACGCGAATCCAAAACGCCTGACATGTAACTAGGAAAACAGAGTTTCAGTTCAGATATTTCTAGTTAAAAGGCAAAATCAAAAACAATGAGCAGTAGATTAAAGTTTAGTACATCTCTTCCTGCATGTTGCATTTGGACTCGCAGAGTCTCTCCGCTTCTCACATCTCCATTTAAAAGCCACGAGGGACTTGATCTGAACCATGAACCAGAATGTAGCCAACACAGATCCCCCAGCTTACCCTGGGAATCTGACCCCGCGATGCTGTTTGGCAAAAATCAGCATTTGGGAAAATATATTTTCTGAGAGATAAATTTGTAAAAAGAAAAAAAACTTAAGTTGGAGCCACGCTGCTTTTTCATGATTTCTCTGAAGACGAAAGTGGAACGTCGCTTTGTGAAGCTGTGTCACACAGACGTGTTGTGGCATTAAGACGGTAAGTGTCAGAGCCAACACAATTTATGGCACAAATGTTTCTATAGAATCGGTTAGTGCAAAAAAGTAATCAATTAATCTACAACTGATCGAGCCTCCAATGAAGAAATGCTTTCTTACTGCATTTTAGGCTAAAATATATTTTCTTATTTAAAGACAGAAAGTTAATTATATATTTGCATCTTTTAATGTATTTTTTTTAAAGATTGTACATGGAAAGACTTCGGAGGTTAAAAGAGAAATCTTCAGAATGTGACGATTTTTTATGCGATGGGTCGATAAATCGGCAGAATAATTGATTTCTAAAATAATCGATAGCTGCAGACCTGCCGCATTTGTGTCAGTCGTCTCTCTGTCTCTGCCTCTCTCTCGATGCACACAACTGTTCTTTTGAATTTTTGTTGGGTTTCATGAAACACAATTTGTTCCCACTTTGAGCGCCACGTCTTGAGTCTTGCCTAACAGATTGCGAAACGTTTTCGCTGCGAGACAGAAGAGAAGCTGCCACCTGAGCAAACAGACCCGTTATCAATCATCTTCGCTCAAGAAACCGGCTCAAGAACATGAATATTTCCACCAAAATATCTCGATTATTTGTGATTTAAAAAACAATAAATAAAACTTAATTGTTTGGGAAGGAGACGGAGAAATGGAAATCGCGATCGCCGTCGCAATCCTCCCACCGGACCCTTGACCTGCTGTCCAGCGAGAAACGCTGATACTAAAATAAAAAATGAGACGCGCGGTCGACTTACGTGGTTTTCTTTGGAGTAATAGGACAGGGCGGGGAATCGGCCTCTGCTTCTGAACTTTGAGCTGCCCACCAGCACCGGCGGCGCGGCGGAGTCGGGTACAAACAGCTCGGCAGGGTAAGAGTCGCTCACCTTTAAGAAAATAGATTTAAAAAAAAAAAAGAGACAAATTCAATAGGCAAACAATCACCATATTACATGTTACTGCTGTGGCATAAAATGTATTTATTTTGCAGCACCTTTTTCAAAAGGTTGTGGTCAAAGTTGCACCTTCTTTTCCCTAGCTTTATTTTTGCCATAACATGGTCTTACAAAAAAAAGTTCAAATTGCTTCACATGATCGTCCCAAAAGAGACATGACTGACATTTAAAATGCAAACAGCACCTTCAAGTTCCTTCTTGAAATAGCACCGTTAATTTCAAGAAGGTGACAGCATTATGCATTTCAGCATAATGCATTATGCATTTCAGCCTTTAGCTGTTGGAAAAATGTAATATGTATCAAATACAACTGAGAAGAAATTTTACGTTGTAATTTAAAAGCCTTGAAATTGGACCGCTGTCTCTTTAAGAAACTCTGGCTCTATTTCTAAAACTCCGCCTTCAGGAAATCATCGCAACATTGCTTCTCTGTCAACCCTTTCAAGTTCTTTGCGAGAGTTGCACAGTGAGGAATCTCATGCAACGAGTAGCAGTGCGTGTTTGCTAATTGCTGCTGGCTAGTCTGAAGGAGCCGAGTGAAGGAGTGGCCTTACTGGAAACCGCATCTCTGACGAAGAGCTACGCCCTCGGTCCCCGCCAGGCGTTTTGCACAGCTAAATGGTTGCCATGGAGATTAAATGACTTCCCAAACATGCATGAAAGAATCAAAGCAGCGCTCCAGGTAGGCTTCTGATTAAGAAATAACGTTACAACATGACGTAAAGCCCAAAAATAAAAAATAAAATTCGATTTCACCTAATACTGCCCCTTTATTATATCATCTCCTGATCTCAACCTCCTGCAGGGATCAGGATTAAATCTGTCCACGCCAAGGTCGGCTCCTTGACCTTATAGTGTTGGTTGACCGGGGAGAGTTTCCACTGGGAGTTTGGGAGTCCCATTCGGCTGAAGTCGGCCTGGAGGTCAACGAAGGCCCACTCCCTCTGCCTCTCCTCCTCGTCGATGTTGGGCTTGTAGGAGAAGCAGTACAGTTCCTCGTAATGCTCTGAAAAGAGGAAAAGCGGGAGTTAGATTTCAAAGATGTTAAGGCAACTCTAGCTACTTTTTAAATTTTTTTTTTCTTTTGTCAATTAAGAACCAAACGCTTCAAAATGTCTTTGGATTTTACGCGATGCGCTGATACAGTTCAGTGAAGTTCATTATGGAGAGGGTGTGTGAACAACAGTTGAAGTCTTGCCACATATTCTGAATTGAATTAGGTGTGGGCTTTGACTAGGCCATCTGCATACATGTGTATGCTTTGACCTAAATCAGGGGTCTGTCACCTGAGGTTCCAAGAGGCTCTTTGGACCGTAGACAACAGATCGTAAACAATGACAAACAACTAACTAGTACTTTTAATACAGCTATATTAAGAAATGTACTTTTTTGTGATTAATTGCACCTTGTAGTAAATTAGAAAATCTTTTTATTTTTAAGTTGAAACACTAAATGTACCTCTCCAATTTTTTTTTACAAAATTTAACGTTTTTTTTCTTCTTCTTTTTTTTCAAAACTTAAGAAAAAAAAAGAAGAACTAAAGCATTGGTTCTTTAAAAATGACAACATTTCCTTTTGTAGAAATTTAACTTTTTGGTTCTAAACAACTAAACAACCGAATCAGTTCCTCAGCAGGTTTTCATCAGATTCTGTTTTTGCAAGTAGGGTGGAAAATCCCATGTCAGTGCTATCTGATCGTTACGCCCTCTTCCGGAAAAGGACTTCCTTATATTGACTGTTCTTCTTTCTTTCTTTTTTTTTTTGTAAACTAGTTGTACTGGCAGATTTTTATTTTCACTTTTAATTGAACAGATCTGCCAGTGGAACTAGTGCTTCGTTTTGTGAATATTCAAGAATTTCTTACATAAAACAATATCCTAGATCTTACTGAAGAGTTACTAGAGATATTTGTACTAGAAAATAAATAGAAATACTCAGATTTTATGTTTTTGCCGTTGGGTGTTTTTTTTTTCATGGTGTCCAAACAATATATAATATATACCTGTATCGGTCCTAAAATTCCAGATTGGGAATTGTGACAATGTGCCTGATATAAGGACAGATCTATCCAGCCAAATTCTAAGTGTGTCCTTTACTATATGCATTATAAAAAGTAAGTGTATGAATACTTTCCCCAGTCTAATACTAGTTTTAAAGAACGGGTATAGAGAGGAGAGTCTGAATCGTCAGAGCTCACCGGGCTGGGAGAGCCGCTGCAGGGACAGGTGGACGTCCTGACAGTCCTGTTCTCTAGGAATGCTGAAGTGAAGAATCTGGAAGTTCTTGCAGCGGATCAGCAGAGGACACCCCGAGGCGCTGGCAGCCTGTTTGTCCACGCTGCACACCAAACTGTGGAGCACCTGAGGAAAGCATACAGAACCCATCAGGAACACAGAAACATAGCGACACATTATTTCTGCCCTCTGTGTGTGTGCGCGTTTCTTTCTAATACCTTGTGGGGACCATTTTCCTGACACATGCTACGTTATGGGGACACACTGCTCCTTGTGGGGACCAAACGCTGTTTTTGGGTCAGGGGTCAGATTTAGGAATAAGGTGTGAATTGAGTTTTGGTTAGGGTTAGGTATGTAATGGTTAGGGTTAGGTATGTAATGGTTAGGGTTAGGATAAGGGTAAGATTTAGGCTGTAGAAATGAATGGGAAGTCAATGGAAAGTCCCCGCAAAGATAGCTGCACAGGTGTGTGTGTGTGGGGGGGGTAGGGGGGGTGAGTGCACCAATAATGAGTTACCCATGTTTCACTGCGGCCTCCCGCCTCGCTCTCCACGAAGATGCTGTGGGTGGCCGTCAGGTAGAGGGTGCCCACCCTGCTCCTTCTGGGGGCCACTCTGTCCAGCAGCTGGACATTCTCCACCTGCAGGGGGCCGAGGGGACACGCACACACATCAGACACACTCTGCCCGCGTGGCAGCAGCGCGCGCACACGCCCTTGACGTCGAGCACGTGTGTGTTTGTTTAATCAGATGTATAATACACAATCTTGTCTGTTTGCATGTCTGACGCTTTTCTGCTAATGCGGAAATGCGAGCGAAGCCGATCACTGCATCAGGAGGATCCGCGTTACCTTCGGTAGTCGGATGTGCTCCATCAGCGGCTGAGCGGGTCCGGTCCAATCACCGGCTCCGCGGCTCGGTTCGGTTCGGTTACAGCATTTATTACGGTTAAAGAAGTGGCTCCGCGAGGCTCTCAGGTAAAACCAGCCATTATATTTCTATTGTCTGGGCTGCAGTCAGCCACTGGGTCCTAAAGTCCATCCCATCAAGGCGTTTAAAGGGACAGCACTATTTTTATTTTTTTATTTACCTGAAGTTATCATCTATGGAAGCCTGCTGCCGCCACTCTGGTCAAAAATAAATAAATAAATAATCTCATTATTTTTGAGGTACTACCTCAAAATATTTTCATTATTTTGAGATACTATATTGAGGTGGCATCTCAATATAGTATCTCAAAATAATGAGATAATTAATACATTTTATTTTAACCAGAGTGGCGGAAACAAACTTCCATAATAATGATTAACAATTCTCACTAGAGATTGAAATAACACTTCTGTTCTATAAATAAATAAATAAATGTTATATTTATAAAAAATATACTAGACCTCCATGCCGCTCTGATCCAGTCGTTCACGCAGAAGGACTTACATTGTCCATCTGACATTTCTGTCATAAAAGTTTATTTTGTATTAACTTTACCACATATTTTAATTCTCTTGAAAACAACAACAACAACAAAAATTAGTAAACATCCTCGTAATGAAAAAAAGAAGTTAAATTATTCAAGTATATTACTGTTTTTGTTCTGAATCGTTAAAATTCACCAGTTTCTCTTTTTTGAATGGAGTCGAAATAAATGAACTTGATCATATTATGATTAACTGAGACACAGCTGCATGTTTCCTTAGCCTGTTTTTCTTTTTGACGTCCTATTTTTGTTGCACGAACGTGTTTATTCAAAGTCGTTCCGGAACAAATTAAAGACCCAAATGTTATTTTGCCATGCAGGCCACTGCAAGCAAAGCAAAAAATGCACAGTCGAGTGCAACTGCTGCAGCTGAATGAAAGGCGTCCCGCTGGGAATGCTGTGATCGGGACTTGGATGTTAATGTGGAAGCTTTTTTTTTTTTTTCTTCTGTTGAAATTCTCTACAGTCAGGATGTAAATATTACACATATTGCTTTAGACAACAACAGCTCACCTAAGAGCAACGTTTGATGAATAACATGAGTTCTTTCAGGAAAGCAGTGCCAGAAATACTAACATGTTGTTGCGTTTGGACCTCGGTCCGGTCAATAAATAAAAGCACAAACAACACCTGCGGCGTCACGTGAGCCAAAAGGAAACTGGTTTCACGTCAAAGCACATGGGTGAAGTTTGTCTTTCTTATTGAGGATTCTTAGTTTCAACCGCACAGCGCTGCTGCACACATCGTGACATGTCATAGCAAGAAGTTGGGCTCAAAAACAAGTTCATTCCAGCGAGGGGTTGGAGTTGGAGCCAGCTGGCTGTCTGACAACACTCACAGGGAACAAACCATCAACAAGGAGACTGTCTCCTGCTGTCTTTTTATTTATTAACAAAAAAATGGAGCCAAATTTAAAAAAAAAACCCAAACATGTGTCTGTCACCTCAGTAGAAGAGCCGTCTCTGTAAATGTTAAGGTACAAGGGAAGTTTATTGAGCTAGAAATAATTCACGCACCAGGCAATCCAAAGTACTGCACACAAAATCAAAAGAAAGAAAGAAAGGCAAAAAATAAATAGTTTAAAAAACTATTTAAACTGTGATAAAATGTGTTTCTGTAAGCCACCGAATCACTGGATGATAATACATGTTGCTTGTTTCCTATTTTGGCTTCAGTTGTGTTTTGGTTATCAAGACTGTGTGGAATCTGTGTTTTTGTGCACCTTCGATTAGTCTGAAGTCATTTTAGGATATGGTATAAACCAGATATGTTTTATGGTTCCCTCGTACAACAAAACAGACTTGATGAACGGAAAATTGTAAATGTATCCAAAGATTGGAGGTGACAAGACATCTAAAAATCTAATCTGATGGCTGCTTTTACACAATAAAGCGCTGAACCCCCTGGCTCTGGGTATAAATTTTAAGGATTGCTCAAGAGACTGTCACAATGTTGAATAGAGAGTGAAGATTTTCTGGAGAGCTTTCCAAGTGCAAACACAGATTGGTAGGTGGCCAAAAAGGTTGAACCGTGCATTGACATTCAAACTAAATGTGTAGCGCGAGCTCTGCAAACATTGTCAGCATAGTTTTGGTAAGTGCTAAAATATTTCGAGCGCACTACATCAGTTTGTGGGCCATAACTGACTGAGGCATGGGGTGGAGGACTGAATCTGAACTGCAAGACGTTATGGACCGAGTCCAAGCCCCCCCACTTAGTGACTGCACCTTCTGCACCGCACTCCTGTAGTGACCACAAAGTCGATTCCCTCTGTCGCTCTTCCTGTTTGACTGGTTGGGTTGTGACCCACACCCCACATCAGTGCATACATGTGGTCTGCATTGTGTAATAATGATTTTCATTGCCCAGTTTAGCAAGTTTGCCATTCCTTCATGAAGTCTTAGATTATTAGTTGTTGGGTTTTTTTGTTCTTAGCAGCCACATTGGGTTATATGCCGGACTCAGCACTGAAGGGGAAAGCTGTGACGATGCATTTCCATCATGGATGACTACAGATCATAATATGGTGACGCCACATGCTATAGGAAGCAATACTAAACAAAACAACTGTTCTGTCACCTCTGTTATAGCCTCCAAAAATAACCCAGCCTCCATCCATCCGTCCATCCACTCATCCATCATTATCTGCTCAGTCAGTGGTCAGATCGTAGGAGCAAAGACCCAGACTTTAGAGTTTAGTTTGGGCATAAAAAATCCAACCCGACCCAGCTCTTGCCCATGGACGTTGCGTCCAAGTCCTATCCAACACTAACGCTAACTGGAAGCCCGAGCCCCAAGCAAACCCAACATGTCGCTTATTGTAACCGTAGAGTGAGTCAAAAGCAAATCTTCTGGAACATATGATTGATAGGAAATGTTTGAAGCCCTCCCAGGTGTGAGAGTTGAAACGCCATCAGACAACAGACTCTGCCAGACGTTACCAGCAGAGCCACGTAATACATCTGGGCATCTTACCCTACCATCACAACCCTTCCCTTCAGATCAGATGAGTCGACCACAAAGTCGACTGTGAAACAGCAGCCTTAGATGCCCTTCCTTTTGCTTGAACATGGTGTTCGTTATGGACAATCCATAACAAGCACAGGCGTACAATTCTTCACATCCCATTGTCATGGTCTCACTGTCATTGCCCATGTAAAGGTTGATGTCTCCCAGCAGAACAAGGCAGGAGAGCTTGGGTCCCCCTCAAAGGACTCCAGAAAATATGGGTAATCTGAGCTACTGTGTGGTGCATGACTACAAACAATGGTCAGAGCTTGTCTCCCCACATGTAGGCAGAGAGAGGTTTTACCCTCTCTGGAGTGAACTCCAACGTAGAGGAACCAATGAACTTGGTCACTTCTGGCCGGTGCCCCTCAGGAGGTGGAAAGGTGTCCAACCCATCTTCAGGAGACTGGTTCCATCAAGGCGAGTCCAACAACATCTAGCAGAAATATTAATTTCTCTTAATTACAGCGCAGCCTAAAGTTGAATGTTTGGCACGTTTGCTATACTTGCTCTGACTGGGAATGGGAATTTCATCTAACTGTAACCACAAATAAAGAAATTCCTAGTTAGTGGTAACTAGCTATCAATGTGTCTTTATTCTGCCTGAGTCTTATCATTTTTAGAGCTTTCAGAAGATGGATATTCTATTCGACTTCATCTCCATAGAAGATTTTTAGGAGATCCTTGGCTAAATGATGGGATTAGATACAGCGCTTTTGCAATGTAGCAAACACAACAACCAAAAAATCTCGATGGAAATGGCTGTGGCCAGCCTTTTGATGCAGCTCATCCAAAGATTATGAAGGAATAAGGTTTTTACGTGTTTGTAGCACAAATCAAGAATAATGCCACTAACTGATTGACTGTAGAGGATTTCGGTTTTTCAGAAGCGGTGCTGTATGTAGCTTCCACAAGACACATTTTGAGATATTGTCCGATGTAAGCTGCAACTGGAAAAAGGGTTCTTCGCACTAAATGCATCGACTGTGAACGCAGAAGACAAATAAAAGCAGTCAGACTGGATTTGTGTCTTAATTTACATTCTCTCCCACTCTGTGCTCATGCAGAATGAACCATGAACCAGTAATAAGTGCTGCCCTGTGAGCATTTATTACTGAAGAGTTAATTTGTGAGAGTTAAGTTCATCCCGGGGGACTTGGACATTGAGTCAACTTTAGGTCAAGATACTTGGACATGACAATAACATTTTAAAGAATTTATTAACTGCTCCCACATGTATGAAAAGTCATGAATTACACTTCTCGGTTTCCATGATGTTTTTTTATTAGATAAATTTGTGATTTTTGGACAACAGCCTGTTGTCCAAAACAGCCTGAATCTATTTGAATCACAGAATAAATAACCATCATACACACATTTTAAAGTTGTTCTCTCTCTGTAAGACCGACCCAGGTAGACAGGGGAAATCACTTGTCTATAGCATCCACAAATAATGCTACATCCTTGTACTTAATAAAAATAGTATTAAAGTGCTGGTTTAGTCTCTGAGCTACATGGCCCAGACTGTTCTTGAGCTCTAATATAAAAAGGCTTTAGGATAGAGCATCTAAATCTGGCATAATGCTGACCTCCCAGAACAAACGTCTAATCTGTATTTGTAGGTTACTTTTTGCAGAGTGGGCAGTTTACAAAATAGGTCATCAGGTGCGCCAGACTCTTTTATCAAATGAACTCTATGTTTTCATCCAAATTCAAAAGGTTCATTATTATATAATAATAAATTATTGGGTGAGAGTTATTCAGAGAACAGACTAGGTAAAGGTATGAGCATCAGTCCATCCACGAGCTACACCTGCTTACCTGAGTCAGGTCACGATCATTGGCTGAGGTCGCTGGGCGAGTGACGGGGTACTTCCTGCACAGGTGGTCAGTCTACAACGGCTAACTCAGAGACAAATGGAGGTGACAACCATCATAGCAAATTGGTGTCAAAACATTCTTGGCAGCAATCTACGTTACTATCATTCTCCTCTTCGCCTCGGTTTCGTGCACATTTTGACCCCAGATACGTCAACTTGTCCATTTTCAAGACAGCTATCATTACAGCTTCACTATTTCAGCCGTCCTCCATTCATTCACACGTTTACCGCGTCTTGCTTCTTCTGTGAATCTAAACAGACTGATGTGAACAAAGAATAAGAGAATCTTCACTGAAGGCTTACGTCTTGGGTGGACGATCACCTTCCAGCAGTAGCAGCGCCATCTTAGATTGTAACATGTCCATGTGGTAGAATGGCCTAGTTGAAGTGCAGATCCAGACCTAACTTGGTCTTGTCCTCACAAGACTAGAAAAGCAAGGCTCACAGAAACTCATGGCCGAATCGGAGGGAGGGAAAAAAAAGTCTCCTCAAAAGACGACCAGCCTTTTAACAAAATGTTTGAACATCTGAGGGGAACCATACAGATGCATGCCACACTTTTCAAATTTTTCATTTTCCTTTCACTTACAGTTGCGCACTATCCACCACAGATATAGTCCAAAGAAAATACATCAAATGTGAAAAGGTTTGAGTAGTAAAATTGCCTTTGAATGCAGGGGATCTGACAACTATTACACTCTAACGACTGATTACACTTTTTACTTTTATGTAATTATATTTCTTGGATTGTTGTCTCCTACGCCATGGAGTGACATCATGTCTGTGGTGAGACAGACAGACGGTGATTGGATGGACGGCTCTCATCTACCACCATGAAAACAAAAGCACATAAACGAGCAAACTAACAAATTCATCAAGTCAAATGATTGTTTCCATTCACATTAAACGTTGATTTACAACGACGTCTCTCCACCAATCCAAGATAAGGAACTACAGCCGTTTTCATGGAACCGAGGCCTCCAACCTCTCGACCCAAAGGCTGATCACGCCGCACCACCGAGACACCACGCTCCGCCTTATCAGCGATATTGCTCACTCCAACATTTCCTGGTGACAGCGGTGTTAACTGGAGCGAGCAGCCCCGGTGTCCGCAAGGCAAACACCACTCAGCCTGTTGACCACGTCCGCGTTTTTTTGGGAGCCGGGGCCCCCCGCTCGTGGCCATCGGAGGCCCGCATTGCGTTCAATTGGCTTCACACGATTAGCGCGTGTCAACATTGAAGCGCCGCGAGCCAGTCGACTGCTCGGCACTGCTGCCATGGTTACGGCGCATGACGCTTTGCTCTAGTTTTTCACAAGGAAAATAGATTGTTATTATTATTATTATTATTTTTTTTTTTTTAATGAAACTTAAAACGTATCCTGATGTCGAACCTTCTACCATTTTCTCCTCTGAGGTTTTGTGCTTCCCATAACCAGAATGCGGGTCAGACAGTCGGCTCTCTCCAGCGGCCGACACTCGGATATCTGTCAGCCTGCAGTGGTCGCGCCCACCCACCCACTCGCGACCAGGTGACCGCCGCTGTCACGCCGCGGAGGTCCCCTCTCTGGTTGGATGCTGGGGCTGCCTGGGGCCAGCTGCCACATTCCCACTGGAGCCTTGAGCTGGTTTGGACTGGTTTCGTCAGAAGTGTTTTTCAGAGCTACTGTTTGATGGAAAAGAAAAAAGAAGAAAAAAAAAAAAGCTTTTGTAATTTTCTTTCTTTCACAAGCGAGGCGTTTGTAAGAGAGTGAAGTCGTTGGATGCCAGGCTGTTATTGAATTGAATATGCTCATAGGTCCAATAGCTCAAGGTACATTGAGCAATACATGCCTTCCATTAAGAGGACTTAACCCCCACATACACACACACACACACACACACACACACACACACCTCCAACACAGCACTCTCCACCCTTCATTGACCAATCAGCATCCAGGCTTTTAGCAGCGGTCCTGTGGGCAGCAGTGGGTAAACAGTGTCTGCCACAGTGTTTGTCAGTGAAAGTTACCCAATCATTTATCAGCAGTCGGTAAGCATCCAGACAGCTGGGATCTGTTTATGCTGTGTATTTTTTTTTTCTTTTCATAAATAGGATCCCCCGCCCCGCTCTTTCTTTCTGCCCTCATTCCTTTCTGCACGTTTCCAGTATGGAGGAGCTCATGGTGCGAAGTTTGCCCTCAATTACCTTCAATCCAAGAGTCACAGAGGTTAAATACCCCCCACCCCCCTACTTGTTCCCTCCTGCCTCCCCTTCCAGCTGCTTTGTACGGTAACTTCATGTTAGGAGCCAGATCCTGTGATGAAGAAACTCTAAAGACAGGGAGGAAGAGGAGGAGGAGGAGTGAAACAGACCTGCTCAGCACAGTTCATGTTCTCTCTCAGTGTCGTTCAGCGGCTCGTCAGATCACAACCAGCTCTCTGACTGGTACCTGCGTGCAGTTGATCTGCACGCAAAAAAAAGGTGTTTTTTTTTAAATTATTTTATTTTATTACTCCTGAACCTGGAAGCTGTTGCTCTCAAGAGGTGTCCTAGTCCAAGGTAGGTGAAAGTCTCTTATATTTTTAGAATATATTCTACCAGTGCAGATTTGTTGTTGTTTTTTTTGTTTGTTTGTTTTTTTTTTCTTCTGGAAACTGAAAAGATCTGCAGATGTTTTGAAGATGAAACACCAGAATTAAGCTTTTGTCAGCTCAGCTCTTTTTTGCTGCAGTTGTGAAGCTTTTACCGCCTCAAATCTGGAACAAACCTCCAGAAAACAGTCCTGCCGCGGACACACAGAGACCCTTTAAATCAAGACCATAAGCATGATGATGATGTTGATGATTTCGACGGACAAAACGTAACGTTTGCTCCTGCTTTCTCGATTGGTGAGATGATGTTTTGTTTTTTTTTTTTTTTTGTGAACTGCCCTGTTGCTGAAATGGTCCATTCAGATAAACGCTTGATGTTACTGTTGTGTTGTTACATTAATGAGCTGCCAGGACTCAAACTTGTTCCACTGGAAGAGAGAAAATCCGCGTCAGGATGGTTTTCTGCAGGTTCACAGAAGCAAAGCAAACGTCTTTACGGAAACATCCTCATTTAAAAACTTGTAACAATGCAAATATCAAGGCTGCGAGGCGCTGTAATTTGCAGGACAAGGGGGAATTTACATGGTTTTTTTTTTTTTTGGCCCCGTGTCTAATTGGAACAGCAAGCTGCTGGAATGCTCCAGTCTCTCGTCGTTTCATGAAAGCAGCTCTTTGAGTACTCAGAGCTGCACCATGACCCCCGGACAATAGTCGGAGAGTCTGAACTTCACCAGCTCTCTGGGACTTGGCTGCGCTCCGCCGACGCGCGTCACCGTGTGTACGGTTAACGTCCCTCGGGGTTCACGCGTTATGTAACCCGCCTTCCAACGAGTCTCGGTGGAATCGGGCTGCGAGAACCTGGAAATGCAAAGCAGATGGAGCCGAATCCGAGCTGCTGCCCCCCAACACCCGAGCCTTCATCTACGCAGGTCTGGTTCTCTTCTGCTGAACGTCCAAAGTATTGATTGGTTGATAGTTGTTATCTGCAAGCTTTTTTTTTTTTTTGTTTCTCTCTGGTTTGCACTTTGATTTTAGGATATTGATCTGGAATATGCCGTGGGGGCTTTCAGGCAGACACCCTTCACCTAACCAATTAAAACAACCAATGAACAGGTATTTTAAATCTGTTTGTTTGTCTGCCTACAGGTGACAACATGCTGAAGCAAGTCGTTTCGTTCAGCCGCTCCTTGGTGCGCAGGAAAGTGGTGGACATGAACAGCTTGGAGGACTCCAAGCTGTGCCGCTGCCTGGGAACCGTGGACCTCATTGCCCTGGGGGTGGGCAGCACCCTGGGGGCCGGGGTCTACGTGTTGGCCGGAGAGGTGGCCAAGGGAGACTCGGGCCCCAGCATCGTCGTCTCCTTCCTCATCGCCGCCCTGGCCTCCGTCATGGCCGGCCTGTGCTACGCTGAGTTCGGGGCCCGCGTCCCCAAGACCGGCTCCGCTTACCTCTATAGCTACGTGACGGTGGGGGAGATCTATGCCTTCATTACTGGCTGGAACTTAATCCTGTCTTATGTCATTGGTGAGCTTTTTGTGACAAATGTCTCCTGACTTTAAGAAGAGAGAGCGTGGGTATTCGTGGAGTCTGACCTTTGACTTCTTTGATCAGGTACATCCTCGGTTGCCAGAGCTTGGAGCGGCACGTTTGACGAAATGATTGGCGGACACATCGAGGTTTTCTGCAAGACCTACTTCAGCATGAACTATCCTGGCTTGGCTCCGTATCCCGACTTCTTTGCCGTGTTCCTCATCCTGCTGCTCTCTGGTAAGCGCATCAGCGCTTGGCCGCTCATCTCAAAATCCCCCACCCCCCCGGCCAGCCTCCCACCCAAATGCGCTCACACAGAGGCTTCAGTGAAGGGGACGGAAACCGGAATCACTGCAGCTTAACTCATGATCCGAAACCTGGCATAATTCAATAAGAAACTGGCAGCACAGTGTGTGACAACGAGCTAAACATGAGGTTTAGTGCAGTTCATGCAGTGCCTTTTGGATGTCTACAACGCCCTTGAACTAACATGTCGTTAGTTTTTCAAATGTTTTTTAAAGGAGGTTTGGGTTAGGAAATAATATCCAAAGAGTCTGAGATCTTTTGGCACTGTTCTGCCTGTCATTCAAGACAATATGGCAGAACTACAAACCTACCGAAGTATGGCCGACAAAGTACCAAAGTATGGCTGATAGGGAGACAGCTTGAGCTCTGGATGAGCTACAGAGACTCAGGGCTCAGGTGGGAGAATATATCAACCACTATTAGTAGGAATGTCCCGGGGTCTGTTATTGAAACGGGCAGTGTTTTGTAAAACTGACTTTCTTGAGCTTTAAATTGGGTTATAAGGTTATTCCCTCATCAAAAACATACCTGAAGTGCTGCATTGATTCTTTCATGAAAGATTGAGAAATCCTTTCTTCTCCCGCGGCAACAAACACTTGGGCGAATGAACGTAGCACTTCCTCCCCGGAGCTGCTGCTCCAAAGTTCAGCTTCTATCTCACAAAGCAGCCCCACTCAGCTCCTTCAAGCTAGCAGCAGCAGCGATTAGCCAACACTCGACGGAGCTGAAGGCGGCGCTTCGGAAGGAGAAGGAACTTCTTAAAGAGACAGAGGCCCAATTTCAACATGTTAGGTCAAATTTCTTCCAAGTTATGTTTGATATTTACAAGGTTATTTACAAGGTTTTTATCAAGTTATGTTTGATATTTACAAAAATTTACAAGGTTTTTGTAACAACTGAAGGTTTTAGCAAAATATGGAAAAGTTCAAGGGATATGGATGTCTCTGCAAAAGTCCGCTGCATTGGATTAATAGTAACTTGAGTCAACTGGTATTTGCTTTTTGGTTAAACTGACAAGATTAATCAAAGCTCATGGAAAAGACTCAAACCAGCCATGTTTTGATACATTCCACTTGATTAAACGACATCCATCATGGATTTTATGATTACATTAGGCCAGCGGGACTCAAAGACAATTTACCAGTGTCTGGTAACTTCTGTTGCAGTGAATGGCCAAGTTTACAATTAAAAAAAAAAAAGCAAAATACTCTAGTGGAGCATTGAAAGTCGCAGCTTAATTTTGATAGAGTCATTTATAAAAATGACTGTAAAAAGAAGGAATCTTAATTTAAAAGCCAAAGATCTACTTAGTCCTTGTACAACCAAACCAAGAGCTGTTCATTCAAGATGCTGACCCTTGACTTTAAAGGGTCTGAACAGTTTGGAAATTTTTGGCTCTCAAATGGTTGAGAACTTTTTTACACTCGTCCAGGGCTCTTGTCTTTTGGAGTGAAGGAATCGGCCTGGGTCAACAAGGTCTTCACTTCAGTCAACGTGCTCGTCCTCTTGTTTGTCATCATTTCTGGCTTTGTCAAAGGAGACACACACAACTGGAAGATAACTGAAGAATCTCTCGTCAATATCACGATGGTCACAAGGTAAAGGATTCATTTGATATCAGTTAAGTGCAGTCTGTTACAGCGATAACCCATATCGTTTTGCGCATAGA
Organism: Poeciliopsis retropinna; assembly: GCA_010277075.1. NCBI lineage: Eukaryota > Metazoa > Chordata > Actinopteri > Cyprinodontiformes > Poeciliidae > Poeciliopsis > Poeciliopsis retropinna. Next base: position 4,951,383 of record VMRM01000015.1, on the reverse strand, counting down.
CTTGTCGAAATGTGCAGGTCAGTGTCAGTCTCAGTCGTTATGAAACGACCGTATGCATGTTTCAGGAACTTGTCGGCAACTGGCAACGTCACCAGTGACTATGGCGTTGGCGGCTTCATGCCCTACGGCTTCAGCGGGACGTTAGCCGGAGCCGCCACCTGCTTCTATGCTTTCGTCGGATTTGACTGCATCGCAACGACAGGTGATTCCGGGATCTGGCGGGTTGGATCCACTGCGGTTTTCATTGTGCCAGCACATCTGTGTTCACTTCTCTGTGTGCAACAGGAGAGGAGGTGAAGAACCCCCAGAGGGCCATTCCCATCGGCATCGTGGTGTCACTGACTGTATGCTTCTTGGCGTACTTCGGTGTCTCTGCTGCACTCACTCTGATGATGCCCTATTACCTGCTGGATGAGAAGAGCCCTCTCCCTATGGCCTTTGAATATGTGGGCTGGGGCCCCGCCAAATATGTGGTTGCTGTGGGTTCACTATGTGCCCTGTCTACAAGGTAAGGCCTTGTTTTTCTTAGAAGCAACAACAACCAAAACATATACATCGCTGGTGTTTAGGTGGGATGTAATTTAACTGTAAATTCTGGGCAGATGAGATTCAGTCAACAGCTTTGACTGTCAATCTCTGTCTGCGTCTTGTAATTGGATTGATTCCTATTGCTTAATGTTGTGTGGTGGGTGCATTGCTTAATTCTGTCTGTGTTTGAGGCCCCAGCATGTTTTTGTGCTGAGAGCTGCTGAGCAAGTCTCAGTCTGTCTCAGAAACATATCGTGTTGTCCCAACTCTGTCTTTCTTTTCCGTCAGTGTCAGTATTAGCGGAGTCGGCCAAAGTCATTCTTCCAGTCGAATCAAAAGTTTCAATCGATTGGAACGTTCTGTGCAGGTTCTCGATTCTGAACCTGCACATTCTGAACCGAAGAGCTGAATCTGGCGCAAAGTCTGCTAATGGGCCTTATCTATGTGGACTATGTGTCTTGTGAAACTGCTTTTAACACATATTTTTCTTGCTTGAAGTGAATGTTTACACACTGGGTCTCATGATAGCACGTGGAAATCTATTGGAGACGCGTTCCTCAAAGATCCATATGCAGAGTTTCCCTCTGAAGGACAGATTGCAAGAATGACGTTACAGACAGGAAAGAAAGACATTTTTGGGACTTTCTTGACTCTCTGAAGCTTTTATGATGCTCCTGTCTGTTTGTCCGGGTTGAGGGCTCATGACTAACGTGTTGGTGTTGCATGTCTCTGCTGTCTCACGCAGTCTGCTGGGCTCCATTTTCCCTATGCCTCGTGTAATCTATGCTATGGCAGAGGATGGGGTGCTTTTCAAAGCCTTAGCCCGAATCAATCCTAAGACGAAGACCCCAGTTATTGCCACTATGAGCTCCGGTGTAGTTGCAGGTGAGAGCCGGGGATCATGCAAGTGAAACAAGTCAGCTAATGTGTCTCCACCAATCAATTGTGAAAGAAACAATGGAGTCAAAAGAGATGATTCAGTCAGTTCTTGTTTGTTTTTTTTTATTGGAATTGGTTCAATTTCACCTCTTGACAAATCAATACGACCTGTAGGACTTTCTGTATCTGTGCACAGAATGTTTTTCTTTCACAGTTGTGCAGGTGTCATGTTTTCTCTCTCCCAGAATGCTCTAGACTTAACCATGAACCCTCTTCTCCCTAGCCTGTTGGGCTCCATGTTCCCTCTGCCGCGTATTCTCTTTGCCATGGCGCGAGATGGCATTCTGTTCAAATTTATGTCCAAAGTGAGTAAGCGCCAGTCGCCCGTGGCTGCCACCATGGCAGCAGGTACCACAGCGGGTAAGCTCCTGGACAAGGACTCGCCTGTCACTGGGTTGTAATCGTGGACTGTCTGGGTTCCTGTCTCCTTTTTTATGACGTATGTGTGCTTTTCTTTGTGCTCACGATCAGCTGGTGGTGGTAACTGCATGAACTTGGTTGTGGTGTTTCCAAAGCATGCCAACGAGCCGTTACACTCAGCAAGAGGAATGATCATAGCTCCTACTATGTCAATAGTAGGAGCTATGTCTTCAAGTCTTCAAGGCTTTTCATCCCGTATTGGAAGATAATGGCAGATAATAATGGATAATAATGACGACACCAAAGAAACATTGCAAAAATATCAAAGTTATTCAACTGATTTGATAATAATATCCAACGTGGAACAGTCAGAAACAAGTTCTTTGTTGATTTGGCCATATCTTTTGGAGCATTATCCTTGCTGAGTGAATTGATTTTTTGTTTGTTTGTTTGTTTCCTGGTATTTTCAAAAAGTTCAAAAAGTTCTCGTTCTTTTGGAAACAAAACAGATACTAAATATTGAGAATTACATTCTCAACAATTGTCATGATGCACATGTCCACATTTGCCTTTTTATTTTCTGTGCAAGTCCAGTACACCTAGAGTGTTTGTTTTACTGTTACTAAGGTACAGCCAGGTAATTTCGTACGTGGAAGAAAACACTTTCACTTCGGCGCAGAGCATCTTAGAGAGCCTGCTTATTATCAGAAAAGTAAAAAAGGAATAGATTGCTTGTATCTCCTTCTGGCTACTGATAGAAGAAGAAAGTAAGTGGCCTGTATATTACTAGCGCTGTTATCTAGTCCACAAGACTCCAAAGGGCTTTACACTACATTCACCAATTCATTCACACAATGACGGTGGTAAGCTACCTTGTCACTCGTGTTCACTTGTTGAAAGCTAAATACTAGAAAGATTAATGCTTACTCAGCGGTATGCTAGCATGATAGGGTTTTTTATGTTTTGTGTTTGTATTTGTAGATTTTTGATGTTTCTATTCCATTTTTGTTTTTGCTTGATAAAATTCATAACTACATTCATCAACGTCAGCCAATAAGACTGACCTATATTTACTGAAGTCACATGTTGCTGTCCCACAAATCAAGCTAAAGCAAGCTAATCTTAAAGTTCTGCTAACTGACTGTTGACGCTATCAAACGTGGTTGTTTAGGTGGTATTACACCATTTTGACTTGTTGTAAACCTGAAACAGTAAGTCCCAGAAATTCTCAAGAGTTTTCAGAAATCAGTGTGTTACAATAACTCCAGCATAGCTTAAGGTTAAATGAAAATATTTATATGCAGCATAGATTAGGCCACAATTTAAAACAAAATACGTGTGCTGCTGGCAGCTACTATAAATTCAAGCAGAATTTTTTTATTATTATTTTTTTTTTAGTAATTTGGAACTGCACAGGCCTTCAAAACCAGCATTAAGGTTGAGGTTTATTGGTGACAAGGCCGCTAATAGTGTGTTTCTCTGCACTATATGCATTCAAGAATAAAAACAGTTCAGTAGCAGCTGTACAGTGGTCTATGTACATGACTGATTTTCCAGAATACAAATTGACACGAGTACAAATAAACTGTCTAATCTTAATGCTAACACTATGTTTAATGCAAGTGGCAGCCATATTGGCTTTTGAGAGCCAGGATTGTGAGAATCAAGTCCAAGTCAGAATTCTGATTGGCTACTTTTGGCTTGGTTAAACTGGTTTTGCTCCAGATTTTATTGGCTGGGTGAGCTTACACCACTGTGCCGCAATTAATTAATCATAATTTACTTTAAGTGTACCACATCAACAACCTCACCAAGGTGCTGTTTGGCTCAGTGTGAATTGATGGAAAAAAGTGCCTCTTTTTCCATCAATGGAAAAAGACTCACAGTGTCCCCCATACACTGACAATGAGACTCCGACTCACTTTGGTGTTTATGAGCTTATGCAACAACTTGCCAGAGCTCACTTTAACAGTTTGGACTTTGTGGATTAATGCAGTGCTTATAACGAGTATTTGCTTCTGCAGCCTTCCTGCTTAGTGGACTGCAGGTGTTCGGCACATAGTTGCACAATCTGCTCAGACACTGAAGCTGAGACTTAATGGGGTGAACGACCTGATGAAGAGGCAGCCCATGCAACCAGGAGCCATATGTACCGAGCATCCGACAGCAACATGCCAGAGATTCTTTGTTGTTTTTTTTTTCCCCCTCCATTTTGTTTTAAGAAAATGTTGAAAGGGATGGCAGACACACTACTGTCTGTTTGAGTCTCCGCTGCTGAGCTCTGCTCCGCGCTGTTGACTACAGCTGCGTTTTCATTGATGGCTTAATAGAGCCAGGCCAATTTAAAAACACTAAAACTCATGTTTTTTTGTTAAAACAGTTTTTTCCTCTGCTATATCAAAATTAGTGAACATTTTTTTTCACACGGGTCACGTGATCAACAACCGGATGTCACCACTGGCAGCAACTGCGAAGAAGACGCCGCCGGATGTTTTTTAATATTGTCTGGCGTGAGCGCATTTATTCGCATGTGGACTTAATTGTGTTTTTTATTATTATTATTTAATGTGAACGCAGTTGTGAAATTTTGCTTTTTCGAGATTGATGGATTGTCAACAAAGTTTTGCGCACGTTTGTAATGGAAATGCAGGTTATGAGGTTCTAGTAGAACTGAATGTGTTCATGTATTGCTTATGCTTTACATACTCAAGGTGCTCTCCGGTACCCGTCCAGATTCTGCCGTATGACTTTGGTAAAAAAAAAAAAACACCTAAAGAAAACTGTTGAACAGCTTAACATGTAAACATGAGAAGCTTGAGCTGCTGTGAACATGAAAAAATAACTATTATTTGATTTTGGCATGTTTAATCAGTGTGCCAGCAAAGAAATATACCAACAAGCATTTTCAGTGATATTTGGGCCCCCAGAACAGCAGGAGGTTCCTCCACTCCCCCTTTTACATTTTGCTGGTGTTCTGACACCAGTTATCTTGTATCAACTCAGTATGAAAATGATCTAAGCTGTCAAAGTCAAAAAGTTTTTTTTTTTTTTTCCTGTTTGTTTTTACGAAACTTTGTTGCATGAAACTTAATTTGTCTCTGTGCACTCCCATTTGTTTGTGCATCTGAAGAAAAAAACTTTTCCACATTTTTTCCCCCCGCTCCATAAACATCATGTATGTTTAATGACTGTAATTCAGTGCATGAACGTGTTCTGCAAATGCAGCAGTTCTCCATGTTTGTTTGCAATGTTTCCTCCAAGGTTTGCTCTTCATTTAAGAAGTCTTCTGCTCTCCGCAGCCATCATGGCTTTCTTGTTCGACCTGAAGGCCCTGGTGGACATGATGTCTATTGGGACTCTGCTGGCCTACACGCTGGTTGCCGTCTGCGTGCTAGTTCTCAGGTGGGCGCGCACACAAATCTCTCCCAGAGCAGCGCTGTGTAGTAGAGGAAACCGACTTGCGCAACATTTGGGAAGCAGCCGCGTTAATAGGTTCTTCAAATGCCCAGAAGCCCGATTACCCTTTTAGTGATTGCGTCACCTCGGTGAATAAGAGCTGTGAAAGCTCCCATTGTAGGAATATAAGTTTCAGCAGGCGCTGGCTGTTTATTCGAGTTTCTTTCCTCGCTAAACATAGGGCGTGCAGCGCAGCAGCTCTTTTTCTGGCGTCCTTTCTGGTCTAAACTGGATCCGGTCCTTACTTGTTCTGTCAAAGCTAAAATCATGACAGCCGTTTCTCAATCCGACTGCTGGAGGACGTGCAGGTTTTCCATATGTGTGGTGCACATGCAACGAGCCCGTGGCTTTAAATCCTTAAAGAGGCAGTGCAAATTCTTCCTAAAGAGTTATTATCAGGACTAGTTTCCTTACATCATTCCAGAGAGCACATCGAACTCAAACTGAAGTTGGTAAATTGTCGACGTTGCCACACAAGGCTAGCCATTTTGGCACTGTTTGGCCACTCGATGGTGAATTTTGACAAACAATTAAACAAATGGAGGAACAAATACCAAGCAAGGTAATCAGTAGGATGAGAAACAGATGAGACAATTAACTGACGGACACTAAAGAGAGTGAATGGCTGAACAGTTACGAATACAAAAAACTTGCTCCTCATGTTTTCAAAGAGCGCTGTTTGGTTTAGCGCTAGGCTAACGCTAAATCTGCGGGGGGGTATACTCACTGCTATATAATGTGTCTATCAAATTTAAGGGAGGTATTACTAGTAACAACTTAACAGAATTGAGTATATTTGTCTCCCAGGTACCAGCCGGATGGAGCTCTGGAGAGGCAGCCAGGGAAAGGTGAGAAGGGCTGCTTAGCGTCTGAGGAGTCCGAACTGACAGAGTCAGAGTCCCACCTGAACATGCTGAACGGCGGCAACTCCATCCTTCAGACCGTCCTCCACCCTCCCCTCTTACCGTCCGAGAAGTCGTCTTCTGTGGTCAACATGTCCATCGGCATCCTGGGTACGCAGGACGCCTTTTCCTTTCCATTTGCGGTCGGCTCTAATCCCTGTTTATGTTGGAATAATCCCCACGTGTGTTTCCTCCAACTGCAGTGATTATAGTGTGTGTCATCAGCTATCTCACCACCTGCCACTTTAACTCAATCATTGGTTTGGGAGTGTGGATTTTGGCGTTGCTATCCGTGTGTCTCCTCATCTTCAGCTTCTGCGTCTTCATGATCTGCAGGCAGCCGCAGACCACCAAGAAGGTCTCCTTCATGGTACGTAGCAGCTCGGCTGTAGCTAGTTCATCTCAACTCAATGTCCTGCTTTATGGGGTCATGTGTCCATCAACACATTGAAACCTAACGGCTCCTTCGTCGTCACAGGTACCCTTCCTGCCTTTCCTGCCTATTCTGAGTATATTTGTTAATGTTTACCTCATGGTCCAGCTGAGTGGAGACACCTGGATACGTTTCTCTGTCTGGATGGCTGTAGGTAAGTTGAACTATGTCGTATCTGTAAAAGCCGATTGGAGAGTGATGTCATGTGTGGCTTTGACCCGTTCTACCTCACAAACTATCTTTACAGGTGCAGGATGATGTGTTTTCCAGCTACATAATACATTTTATAGCACAATCAAATATCAACCTCAGTTGTTGCAAAAATACTGCATGTATCAAATACGACTAAAAAGAAAATTGACTTCGTCATTTAACACCTTGAAATTGGGCCTTTGTCGCTTTAAAAACTCCTGCTCTTTCTGAAACTCCGTCTCCAGGAAGTCATCACAACAAGGCCCCCTTATTAAGCCTTACCAACATTTTTACTTCTGAGAGGTAGCTTGTATAAAAAGCACACCTGAGGCGCAGTCCCACCAGGTGTTTGCTAATTCCTGCTGGCTAGTCTGAAGGAGCTGGCTGCCGGCGTTGTGGGGGAGGGCTGGTCTGTAACGTGGAAGCTGGGAAACTGCAGCTCTGAGGCGAAGCTTCGTCCTTGAAGGCGGGGCTAAGTCCACCCAGGCATTTTACACAGTTGAATGGTTGCCATGGAGATTAAAGGATTTCTCAGACATGCATGAAAGAATCAAGGCAACACTCCAAAAATTTTTGATGAGGGAATAATAAAAATAACATGATAAAAAAAAATACCGTCCCTTTACATCACAATGGTTCTGGTTTCAGAACCACTGGATCCAGAACCATTGGATTCAATAGTTCTGAATGAATCCAGAATCAATGGATTGAATCTTTAATTAATTAACCCTTAATTAGTGGTTAATCTTTAATCCATAACCCTTCATTAAGGGTTAATTAATGCTTAATTAATCCTTATTTAAGGGTTAATTAAACTTTGATAATTAACCCTTAGGTGTTAATTAACCCTTTATTTAGGGTTAAGTAAGAGTTTTGCTTCAATGTATCAAACACTTTTTTAATTATGTTGAATTTAAAATTTTGAATTATCAATGTATTTTAGAGCAACAGCTGAATTTTATGTTAAAAACTTAAACTCCTCTCTCATACCTCCTTCTTTTAAACTTCTCCTTCACAGGCTTCTTGATCTACTTCGGCTATGGCATCTGGCACAGCGCCGAGCGACAGCGCCACCGTCAGGACGCGCAGGGCAACGGCGACGCAAACCAGCTGAACATGAAAGCCGTCCAGGACAAGCAGGTCGAGACAAACGAGGCGGCAAAGGAGCAGGAGCGCTTCATCAGCCCGGACAAAACCAGCCAGTGTTAAGAGCTCTCGGGCTGTTTCACAGACTCCCAGAGGCGGCCGATGCAAAACGAAACAGAAACAAAACAACAACAAAAAAAGGCACTCAGTGACTCACGCCTCGACACACCTGTACATAACGGCTCCTTCGTGCGTACGAATCTCACTATAGCACCTTCGGTCTGCTAACGCAGTGTCAGTATTCTGGTGAGGTGTTGCTCCGTCTCTGCGACCACAAAGACGTAGATCCCAGAACGCTCTCTGGACGCCATGAAGGGAGAAAAAAACAAAACAAAAACAAAAACAGGACAGGTAACACACTGGAGAGTGAATTCGGATGAGGAAGCAGTCATCGTAGGGCTGCGGCAAACACACACGGCTTCCTGAGGGATTACTGGAGATTACTGTGTTTAAAGCACATTTTTTCCCCCCTGCCCTTTACTCTTGTGACACACAAACACTTGTATAACAATTTTCCTTTTCTGACTACGTGTTCTGTGTCTTTGACAATTTGTGTTTGTAATTATGAAAATGTCAGTGGAAAGTCCACGACATGCGTTGACCTACAGTGGATCTCACAGCTGTTCAAACGACTGGAAGGTCGTTTCTAATGGCAACGTCCGGACTTTTTAACCAACGTTACGGTGACACTTCCTGCATAATTCAAGCAAAAGACAAATCTGTTAGGAGGGAAGATACAGCCGGAGTGAAGCTGGCAGCAAGCTTTGTTTGAAAGACACCAAAATAAATTGGGTGTACATAAACATGATCACCGCAAGAGAATACAGTGGTAAGAGGAATCGCACAATAACACAATGCTAAAATGACAAGAATAAAAATAAAAAGGAAGACAAATCGGCATCTCAGGTGGTGTCGAAGGTCAGATCAAAGAGACGGTTTTAAGAAGTGACAGAAAACCACAGAAGAAGAAGAGGGTGTTCTGGTCATAAAATCTTAAATTGTTCAGTTATGTAAAAGGGTGAGAAAAGTTTTGAAACGATTGATGTGCATTTGATTTTTATTTTTTATTTTTTGGGGGGATCACAGCACACTCTGCAAAGCCACTGAATGTGCAAAGTGTCAATTAGCTGTAGCTGAAGTAGTGAGGGAAAATGTTAATCTCTGAGATTATTCATTTTAAATCTTCTCTGTAGTAACTAAAGTCTCTGTAGCTGTGGTTTTATTAAGCACAGGTTCGTAGGTTTATTATTATTATTATTATTATTATTTCTTCAGTTTCTACTATGAACTGTTATGATTAGAAAAGGAGTGAAAATACATGCTTTTGTTTCATACTATCCCACTATGGCAATATGCTGTATTCTTCTGATATTTTATGCTACTTTGATACAGCAGTAGGTGAATTAAAATATTGTCTTCATTTTCAGTCTGTTATTACAGGCGAACTCTCGTCATAACAGCTTTAAAGAGTTTCTCTGGGATGAAGAGGAAGCTTTATTAGATTTATTGTTTGTTTTTTTCTCCTGGCCTGTTTAACGCCTTCTGTTGTGGTGAGGGAGGTTCAGCTGATGATGATGTGCAACAGCTTACCTGCACTGTCAGTATTTTTTCTTTCTTATTGTTGACGAAATACAAAATTAAAGAAGCGGTGAAACACACTGAAGCTGCATGATGTCGGTTATTGATCAGGTTTAGCAGTTTTGTTAAGCGAATGAGTGACATTACAGCAGAGTTCACTCTGGAAACGGTCACCTTGTTCTATCGATACTGTCTGAACAAAAGCAATAAAAGATTAATAAAAAAGTTAATATTCACTAAAACCAGCTTTGAAGAATTAAATTGATTTCGCTGATATATTTTTAGCGCTTCCACTAAAAATATCTTTCAGGAATGAAAACAATCGCTGTTAACACAGAGTTCTGTGAGCACCGCAGGTTGTCACCGTAGGTGGCGCTGTTGCATTTCAATACGCCAAAAAGGAGGGCGAGGGAGAACCAACGCAAACAGAAAAACAAAGAAAAAGCCGAACAAAGAATATAAAGTAACATCTAACCTTTAATATTATGACTATTAGGGAAATATAGACGGTCACAGAATATGACAGAGCTTATCATATACTCTAAGGCACAGTTTAAATACTTAAACTGTTTCTGCTACATTGATAGATACTTTTTATTCTTTGGCGGATGGAGAGAGTTAGCAGAAACTGTTCGGTTTAGATATTTAGTACAGGAATTACAGCGTGGTCACAACATATGTCACATTTTGAGACCACAGTTATGACAAAGCGTGGTGTAAGACTGTAACAGCGCCCCCTGCGGTCACAACACACAGTGTAAAATGAATGTGGTGTAACATCTGCACAAATGCTTCAAGTTATGTTTATAATGTGACAAATTGTGAACGAGTTGAAAAGTACACAATTTCCAAGGCGATGTATGCAATCTTACCGATACAAATTAAAACTGTCTTAGGACCAAATCTGGATGGGAACTGTAGCCCACGTCACACACCTCTGTCTTTAGTTTCCATAAATTAGTTTTATTTTGTTAGTTGGGGGGGAAATAATGTGAAGCAGAAGGCTAATTCCCCCGGCGGTCCAGCAGAGGGCGCCAGACTACACATTACTGCTCCCCGGGCCCGAGAGGAGGGAGGAGGGAAAACCGAGTTATTTCCCCTCACAGTTCCAGCCTATGAGGAGGATGGAGTTGGGATGGTAAACAGAGCAGCTGCGGCCGGAACTGGTCCAGCGAACCTCGGAGCCTTTTTCTTCTTCTTCTTTTTCTTCTTCTTATTCACCAAACCTCCACAGCTCGCCTGGCCCAGCAGGACTCTCCGAACATGAAGCTCTGGGCTCTGTTTTTTCTGGCACTGCTCTGTTTGGAGCTCCCAAACGGTGAGTTGAAGTTTTCACATCTGTTGATGAGCCGGGTGACGAAACCGCTTCAAACACGGGCAGGAGGGAAACCACTTGGTGTGTGAAGGGAAGCTTTTTTCTTTTCTTTTCTTTTCTTTTCTGTTTTTTTTTTTTTTTTTTAAAGAGTAGGCTTCATTAATGCACAACAGTTTCATATCCTCTCTAAGGTTTGCATTTTTTCAGTGATGTACATGAAAAGTGTTCCGTGGAGGAATGTTTCTCCAAAGTGATTCTGCAGACCTGCTTCCTGGATGTGAGGGAATGCAACAGATGTTTCTGATTATAGAGGAATAACTAAAATGGAACATTTTACATTCTGTTCCTGCTGAGATAGAAACAAAAGTAAGAAGAAGAAGAGAGACTGCACTGTGCGCATTTGGAGGCAGTGGGAATGATTTTATTTTTCCTGCTGTCTTGTTGTCTCAGCTGACTGACTCCCTCTGTGTCTCCAGGATCCTGCCAGGTGGTCAAAAGGAAGAAAGACCCTGGGGAAAGCGGCACCCATCCAGGTGGGAAGCGGGCGAGGGCCCGCCAGCCGGCCCCGACCAGCAGGAAGGGGAAGAGCCAGTCCCTGCTGACCCAGGTGTTGGACAAGGGCCGCTTCCTGCGCCTGGGCCCCAGCACCACCCTGACTCCCGGGAAGAGCGTGGAGCTGCGCTGCAAAGGGCCCAACATCGGATGGTCCTACCCGACCTACTTGGACACCTTCAACGACTCGCGCCTCAGGTGCCGCAGGGAAACAACCTCTAACAAAACTAAAAAACTAAACAATAGAAAGTAATACATATGATAACCCTATTACTCTGCAGGCATTTCTAAATGAATTTCTATGATCTTTTCAGAGGCGCTTCTTCACCAAGGCAACCTGATCGACTCTTCACTCTACAGCTGCAGTTTCCGGTTGCCGGGTTGGTTTTGGCTCGTCTTATCGCTTTTGTCTTCTTGCCCGCAGCATCAAGCACAGCGACAAGTACAGCCAGCTGGTCCTGACCTCGCCCTCTGCTGCAGACACGGGCTCCTACAGCTGCTGGGTCATAGTGTGTGACGGGACGGAGTGCCAGAAGGACCAAGACCGCACGTACGCCTCCTACGTCTACTTCACAGGTGGGCTTTAGGTGTACTTTGATTTCACGAGTAAGTAAAAAAAAAAAAAATTATATATATGTTTGGAGTTTCGCCCAAGCGCTTAAAAAATAAACCACCCAGCAGTTTGTTTTTTTTTTGGCACATTTCAGCAACAAGACACTTCAAAGTGCTTTATGCCATAAAAACACATTAAAATCATCATACAATCATCAACAAAATGATCAGAAAACATCAAATATGTTGGCCGACTTTCCAGTCATTAGCAAACCAGCATGATTTAAAGGATCTTAGCGTTTCTGGAAGTTTGTTCAGCATTTCTGGTGCATTGAAGCCGAATGCTGCTTCTCTGTGTTGATGCTGGCAACCTCAGCTGAGCTCCAGCACGTTTGGTCAGCTGGTTTTACCTCTGTACTGACTGTACAATGGCGGTCAACGCAGCCGTTGTACGAAACGCCGAGCGTTTTGTTGAGGACTTACCATTTAGATACCACTTGGTACTTTGTCGTAAGTTGCGCACGAGGCTCCACTTCTGCTTTTCAAGGTCGCGTGGCTGTTTAATTGCGCATCCGTTTTGCAGCCATTTTCATGTACGAGTGTAAACGTCGACTTAGAGGGCGTGACTGGCAGCAGGTCACGATTTTCTGGTGTAGTCTCTTTTTTTTTGAAGACTTATTGGCTCATCGTATTTGTGAAGAAAGAAGAAACAACTGCTGTATTGTTGCTGCCCAGGTATTATGTGTGCCGAGAGAAATAAAGTCACTGACTTCAGGTGGTAAAGTGGTTTCCAGTGAAGCATTGAACTGTAATCAAAGCAGAAAGTCCAAGATCTGAGAGACATTTCACGCCTCGACTTCATTCCAGACAAGGAGAACCTCTTCGTCCCGTCTGCGATCCACTTCCAGATCGTGTACCTGCGCCCCGACAGGCCCGCCGTCGTGCCCTGTCGCGTGACCGAGCCCCAAGTCGAGGCGTCGCTCCACCGGGAGGTCCCTCCCCAGGAAATCACAGCAAACCAGACTCTTTTGACCTTCGACCCCACCAGGGGTTTCATCCTACAGAACCCAAGCGCAGATCTTCAGGGGGTCTTCTACTGCAAGGCTGCCTCCAAGGGGACCCCTCAGATCTCCACCAAATACCAGCTGCTGTATGTGGAAGGTGAGGGAGGTCATAAGTTTTCATACCCTCTGATCTGTTGCCGTGGAGCCAGAAACTTGCAACCAAGTGTGAGATTACAGCGGCAATTCTGCAGAAATTGTATCTCTGAAGCTAAAGTCAGCTTCCTGATTCAGAATAGACCTTCCCAGAGTGGAAGACGGAAGTGTACACAATAAATCAAGCTAATTTAGGTCGAGTTAAGCAAGTTTTGTTATGTCTAAATGGCATCTGAAGATGGATTTGTGCTTGATTGTTTGAACTCCACACACTTTCACTGCCACTCGACCGAATGGATCAAATTAGAGGTTTGGGCTCAAGAGTTTTCCCATCTCCGTCTCTCGTGGACAGTTCCCAGCGGGGCCCCGTTCGTGAGCCTGGGGGCCTCTCCGGAGACGGTCAGAGGAGGCGACAATGTTAATGTGACCTGCACTGCGCTGGGAGAACCAGAAGGGGACGTGAGCTTCAGCTGGTCCTATCCCGGACAGGTAAGAGACACAAGACGGAGAGGGAAAATCTGAGGAGGAGTAGAGGAAACGTGAATAAAAACAGAGGGATGTTTCTAGGTAAAAGAAATACGTATTTAGACAACGTTCTCACTGAATTTCTGTTCTTCAGTCTAAGTGGATAGTTTATACTTTTGAAGCCTCTGGATGCTGATTTCCGATTTCTGAAGGAATGTTTTTTATTTTTTTATTTTCAGGTTATAAGCACATTTCCCTGCAGTAGAGAACTCTCTCTATGAAGCATAAATCCGGACTAGTCGGTCCCATAAACTGGAGCCAACAGCAATTATGAGGGTCCAAGACCAAAATGACTTGGAGAGAGAATATTTACACATCTTTTATTTTATGTATCTTTGTGGAATTGCCAGTTTGAGAGTAAATGGGTTTCTTGTACATTCATCAGCAAAGACAAATCCTGTTGATTACGATTGATTTGGGTATAAACAGCCGTGGGGGTGAATACTTTTTAATAGGAACTGTAGATTCTCACCCATCAAGGTCGTGAGGATCCTAAAAGCTGAAGCAGACAACTTGACTACTTGTGTTTGGTTCTCTTGTACTTCAACTCTTACGGATCTCCTAAATACGTCCAGCGGTGATGGGATTTCTGCTGGTTTCACCAACTCAAAATTTAAGACTTTTTAAGACAATTCTGAATGGAATTTAAGGCCCACTTCTCCACAATGTACGAACATTGATCTGGTCGTCAAGCCAACCGGACTGATGATTTGTACTTGCACATGATCGACGCAAAAAAACGCTAGCTAGCTAGCCAGCGTATATTAGCAGTTTTTTAGCCGCAGCCTCACCTGCCTTGAGTTACAGAACACAATGAAGATGTCTGTGAGGTCTTAATTCTAGATACATTGATTTAAGACTTTTTAATGACACTGGAAAAACACTCCCACTAATGACTGATTTATTGGATTCTGGTGTGCAGCTCTAAAAGCATTTGACTCCGGGTTGTTCTTGTGTTGCTGCAGGACAAGCGTCCGGTTCACGTCCAGACGCTGTGGAGGCTGGTGAACAGAGGCAGGGGCCACACCACCAGGGTCTCCCAGAGCATCTTGTCTGTGGAGAACATGCAAACTATCGACTTCGGTAACTACATCTGCAAAGCTCAGAACGTAAACGGCGAGACAATAGTGACGACCAAAATCGCCTCTTCATAATCTCTAGGAGTGCGTGAAACAGGGCTTTTTTTTGTTTGTTTTTGTGATGGACTTTTTCCACCTGTAAAGCTTTAACGTTGAGACAGCCGTCTGCAGGACCAGATAACGTCCATGCTTGTCCAACAAAATGGTGTGCATTGTCATAATACTTTTGAAAAACGCAGTAAAGAGTCTATAATTGCTTTCATTCATTTCAATGAAAAACCGGCTGCAGTTTTGAAACCATTATATGTTGACACCTCCGTTTTTGTCGACTTCAGGCTGTTGATGTCGCATGGAACCGTTTTTGAATGAAGCAGTGATTTGAGGGAGACTTTCAGGTCTTCCCTTCTTCCTTACAGCAGGAGGAAGACGCATGTAAACCTTTGCCACCTGAACTGAAGAGGTATGGAGTTAAAAGCCCAAAGTTATCTCACATCCAGATGTTTTTGACTAAATTAAATGTAAAGGTTTGTTGCAACAGTGTTGTGAATATCTAGTGAAACTTCCTTTCTATGCCCCATTTAAAGCCTTTATTGATGCTAAAAAAAAAAAACAACTCTAAAATGCTGTGTGTTCTTTTCCATTGCTACAGCTCTGTGTCTTAATGTGCTCCTTATGTGGAATGTGTTCTGCTGGGACAGAGTTCATTTTGGACTCGGTGCAATGGTTTTCTGCTTTAGCAAAAAATCAAACTGGGGATTACAGATTATGTCCAATAAGTGATAAAAGAGCACGTATATTTACGATGTTTAAATGTGGCTCTACTGAAGTAAAAGTTCAGGTTTATTAAAAGAGTTTATTAATTGCATATTTCAAGAACGGGGAAACACATCTGTAATATTTCCACACATAAAATATTCACACCTTTTGAAACATCCAGTGTCCCTGATGTGAGCAAAGCCTTTAGTGTAAACCCAGAAACAGGACCCTGACCTTAAAGCTAACTCTTCCTTTAAGAGGTCACAGATGGGACTCAAACACACCAACAAAGACTCAGATTGGTCTCCTGGTCAAAGAAAGCAGAAACATTAAACAGTGTTTTCTAAGCTGGCTGTGCAGGCTTAAAAGAAACCACACACACACACACCCCTGTGAACAAAAATAACCTTAAGGAAATGGGTGTTCAAGGCCAGCGTACGAAACTACAGACTCACTGTTACGCTTATGAGAAAAGGTGCTGAAGTCTGAATGGATTCCTTAGATATTCCGAATAATTATTTACATTCTTAGCTATCCTGAAGTCAGACTTTCCATGGCTGTGGAGTCCAGAATCAGGAAAAAAACACAAAAGCTCATCAACACTGAAAGGCTAAATGTGCATGTGTACACATGAGCTTTAGGGAAGACGAGCCTCTGACGACAAACGACAAAAACTGTAGAAATAATAATAAAAGTCCTGAGATTTTTCTCCTCAGCCTCCATCTGATCAGTTCTCAAAGGCAAACAACAAGGTGGCATTAAGTGCTTCTGTGCAACGTTTCTCTTTACAGTATTTAGCATCTTTATATACAGGAAATGGTGGTGCTCATCTAGTCGTTGAAGAGCCAGGGTTCGAGCTGGCAAGATTCAATCGGCTTTTTATTCCAGGAGGAAAGCTGAACCCTGGTTGCTTTTGCTTCCTGGAAGCAGGGGCCCCCACTATCTGGGGGAGACGGGGGGACTGGAGAAGAAGCCGGAGGCACGGGGCGACTGCAGCTTGAAGGGGTGGGAGGGCGAGGTGGGGCTGGGGGACAGCTTGCGGGGGCTTCCGACGTCTCCGTTGTGCAGCTTCCAGAGCAGCTCCTCGTTCTCCATGGACAGCCGCTTGTTCACCTTGGACTCTTTCTGCAGCGACTCCTGCAGCAGGGCCTGCTCCGTGGACAGCTGCCTGCGGGGCGGCAGCACACACAGGGTTACAAGACGGAGGGGCGTCCAGTGTGACATTTCATTCACTCTGGATTACTTAGGCCTCAAAAGTTATCAAAAACTAGAACATTTTACTGCTCTAAATGGAGAAGTCAGTTTATTCAATTTCAGATTCACCGGCTCTGAGTTAGTTATTTGTTTTTTACAATAAACTACTTTACTTAATATAGAAAATGGAAAGTATTTCTCTGAAGCATTTAGCATCTTATCACTGGTAAGATAACATTTTTTCTGATGAAGAATTGGAAGGCCTCCTTCCCATCACCCTAATGTTTGTCTCTCTCTACTGGATTCAACTTAAGTGTCTGGCGGGGCCACTTCAAAATCTTCAGATATCAGTAAATGTATGAAAAACAGTTATTTAAATTCAAGGTTGTTCCTATTCAAATTTAAGACTTTTTAATACCTTAAAGAATGAAATGCAAGAACTGCATCTCCACAGGAATGCAGAAACTTCGTCTAAAAAACTGATGATAAATTTCTACTCACCCACGACAGACGCAAAAAAAAGCATTTATGAGTTATTGATGTAGCTATGTTGTTATTTATGTTGCTAGATAACCAGCTAGGGTTTATTAGCAGTGAGTTAGCGGTAGCCTCAAACATCTCGAGTCACAGAAAACAATAAAGATGTTTGAGTGCGACTCAAACTTTTGCCTGACAGAAAAGTTCCGCAGAAACAACATATATATATGATTAATTAGTCATGCCATGCCAAAATTTAAGACGTACGACTGTCCTAAAATAATGGCCCAATTCATTTCCTGCCTAAAGTTTTTTCTTTGCTTTTGGCAATAGAGAAGAGATTGTTTTTTTGTTTGTTTTTTTGCAAAAATCAAGTTTGGTATAGAAATGTCATAGAAAGGTAAGTGGTCAAAGGTAACCATATTTAAAGGCTAAGTTCATTTTAAAAATTAACTAAGGTCTTAATTTTAGACGACTTTTTAAGGATGCAGACACCCTGTTGGGAGCCACACTCAGAAGCGGTATGGTTAATAATAAAATGTGATCTCTGATGACATCAGATCAAATCTCTACATAAGCCAGAGCTCTGACTCTCTGTAGCTCGAGCTAGAAATGATCTCCGTGGTTCTGGTACCTCGACAGAGCAGCGTGCCTTTCCATTCTGGCTTTCAGGTCTTCATTTTCTTGCTGGACCTTTATGAGCATTTCATCCAACTGCACCTTCTTATCCGCCTGTTTGGAACAAATGGAGCGAAGTGATGGTTTAGGTAGTTATTTATGTTGTCGTTATTGTTGTGCAACCTTTTCCCACGCTGCCCAGTTCTCACCAGTTTGCCGATGTCCATGAGCTTTTTCTCCTGCTTGTGGAGCTGTTTGTTTTTGATCTCCAGCACTACTTTGAGACTCTCCAGCTCCTGCTCCAAATACAGAGTGTGAGAGTCCTTCTGCGGGGACAAAACGGAGCGTCATGATGAGGGGCTACGAAGAGATGAAAAGCCTTTTCTAACTGTAGCATCAGAAAAACAAACCCTCCAACAGAGGGCAGCACTGAGCTCTGACTAGGGACGATATACTGTATATTTAGCTGACAAATATGGAGATTGAGCAGTTCCAGCTGTACTTACTATTATATTAATAAGGCTTCATGTAAAAAAATAAATAAAAAAAAAACTTTCACTTCCAAGAACACATTGATCTTCTATCTGTCCATTAGTGGTTTATCTTTTGGGCAGTCACTGGTTTTATTGTTATTGCAGACTCGGGGGCAAACAGCACTGCAGTCATGAGGAGTTTCAACACTTAATCCTTTCTATACCACAGACAAAAAGTACCTGAGTGTTTTCTACCAGCTCCCTCCTCCTGATCTTCTCTGCAGCTAGCTTCTCTAACAGGGCATTATTCTCTACTGTCAGCTCCTCAATCTGTGCCTGTGGACGAGCAAAACCAGTGGGAAAACTGGTGTACACTGGTACATCGATGGCTAAAGTGTATTACACAAAGAAACAAACGAGGGGGAGAGGGAAAAAGAACTACTTACAGACAGAGCAGCTTCTGAATCTTTTAGTTCTTGCTCTAAAGACTGCAGCTCCTGAGTGTGGACTCTCCTGAGTTCTGAGAAGTTCAGAAAAATGACTGGAAGTGAGTTTTCCTGGCAGATCACCGTTCTACACCGTATTACAAAGAAGAATCTAGGGAACTATTATTTTCATTTCATAGAGTTTCACAAGATATGTTTTAAGGGTCCTGGGAATGCAAGTGATCGAGTAATGAGTTAAGTTAAAGTTGATCGATCTTAATCGACTAACGATTAACTGACAAGCAGCCATTTTGACAAGATCATCTTGTCATAACGGGCTATGCTGTTCATAATATGCCGAATTACAAAAAAAGTCATTACAGTTTAACATTATGTTGCACCAGAAGTATTATATGCTGACTAAACAGAAAATTGTTTTTCTCTCAGATTAAATTTAGACATATTTATAAAATGTAACCAAGCAGGAACCTCATAGGGTGCTGGACAGAAAATAAAAAATGAAAAGTATAAAATATGTGAAACACTTAATATAGAGATATTCATAAAGTAGTACTGTCTGTGATTGCTCTAGAAGGAATGCTAAAGCTTTGCTCCATGAAGTGAATAAACTCACAACAGCCCTCAAAATAAACTTTGCTTATTGGACTCATGTCTTTTCTCCATCTTGTCTCAGTTTTTCTCTGTAATGGCTTCCGCTTTTTTGTCATTGTAGCGCATCAGTAATTCTTGAATGAGAAGTTGCCTCTGTCATATAGCTCGGCTGAATGAGTGATATTAAAGTGATAACTTAAGTTTATCGAGTTTTTATATATCAAAACAGAAAACCAAAAAGTCTATTTTTGCTTCCTACATCGGACTTTGTTTGGACCGTTTCTCTGTCCCGTTCTGGGACAGAGAACATCTTTAATTCCGTATCAGCTGGTTCTGCTTAAAGATGACCAGCATCGCCCTCTGCTGGTCGGCGGTCAAACTACAACACTAAAGAGAAGATCTAAGAGGACTTTATTAGTTTATCGATTGGAATTTTAACCTAATAACCCATTAATAAACAATTAAGACAAATAAATAATTTAATCGTTTGCATTCCTGGTGGATCCGTTGCTTTTCTCTCACCTTCCAAAGACAATTCATACTGTTGCCTAACAGACTGCAGCTGCTCTGCATGACTGCTCTCTAGTTGCACCTTCATGGCTTCCTGATTGGCTTTCAGCTCTTCCATCTAAAAAAAAAAAAAAGGCAGTTAAATATGTTCAAAATGTGGAACAAATTGTGACTTTTAAGCTAAATGGAAAACCAAAAGGCAAAACCTTAGAGCTACCTGCTGCTGCATGAGACTCTTGTACTTGTTTGCTTCCTCCTGGTAGTTGAGGTGAACATGGTCCCATTCAGCCTTGTGGACAGCCTGCAGCTTCTGCTCCAGGTCAGCCAGCTCCTGCTGGTGCTCTTCCTGCAGCCTCCGTGTCGCATCCAGCAGAGCGGCGCGCAACGCTTCCTTTTCCCTCTCCAGGCACTCGGACGAGTGGACAGAACAAGCTATTAGCAAAAACAAATGACAGAATGTGGTGTTCATTTCAAAAAAAAAAAAAAAAAAAAGGAAAAGAAGAAAAAGACCGAAGGGGACGGATTGTTTTAGTAACTCGCTGAGCACGCAACCTAATATTCCCGCTGAGGAATTTTAGTTTAGTGGATTGTGTGACATCAGATGGTCTCCAAAAAGGAATGGAAAAATGGACTTTTCAGAGGGAGATGGCACTTGTTCTCAGCCAATTACAGCTCAGTTATTTATAGGCAGAGAGAAATATAAAAACAAGCAATTAAATCACTCGGTGGAGCTCAACAGCGGTGACTCGACAGCAATCAAAACCTTTTATGTGTTAGCTGTGTGATACCATAATTAAACACACTCACAATTTCCCTACTAGAAAGAGTGTTGTTCCTGACGTGGAGGTTTGCTTCTGATTTTGGGTGTGAGACGGCTACATCAGCAGCTATGGATAAACAGCTGTCATTTTAAACCATCAGGGTCAAGTTAAATATGGACTGTTAAAATACAGCCATGGAGAAGCTGACATGTGTTCAGTGTAGGACATGAAATCAAGCTGGAAATAGATCTGGTCAGTTTGAGATATAATATGCATGCAGCTGTATATGAAACCTTAGACAGAGCTTTGTGACATTTAATTAAAAACAAGCTGAGCAAAAAGACTGATTTATATTGAGCTTGATGAATACTGAAATAATCATGATAAACCCAGTACAGACCCAACTGGCATATAAAATATTTGTTTTTGTATTGTAAGTATTTTCATGAATTATGGTTAAAAAAAAAAACTAAAAAAAAACAAACAAAAAAACAAGCCACAGGCAAGGGATCTATTATTTGCTGGTCTTTCAACAGAGCAGAGCTGGCCTTCTAATTCCAACACCCTCAACTCCAAAGTTACAAAAATAATAAATTTATTACATATAGGATTACCACCAAAGGAGACAGAATAGCAGCTAAACATCTGACAGAAAGAGCAAGAGAGAGGAGGAGACCCAGACAGACAGGAGAAGCTAAAGCAGCGCTAACGCTATCGCTAGGCTAACTGAGGCAACGAGTCCTCACCACCGTGAGACAACTGTGTGAAGCACAAAGATTTTCCAAGATGTGTAGCAAGAGAAAATATGTGCTTTAACGTGCGAATGTATATCGCTAAATTCTTCAATTTAGCAAAATTAGATCAAATCAGGAGAATTTCTCTGCAGCTCTCTTGTTTGGGCCTCTTGACCCTCTTAAAATATGACAAGATTATGACCCATGAAAAGGCAAAAATAACTACATGGAATGTTTTGCTGAAACATCCTCATGATGGGCTGGCAATATCCCACGTTACCCCAATCAATTTCATACCCTACAAGGTACCACACAGCCAAATGTGCCAAGCATTGTGATGTCACATGACAAGTAGTAGTAGTTGGTCTGCTGGGATCTTATAAACAATGTGGCAGACATTCATTTCCTGAATGGAGGAAAGTGTTTCCTGACTTGAGTGTGGGTTGACTTGATTTAGGCACAGCCAGACAGTAGGATACGCTCTCCTGTGTCCTAGTGTATAAATGACGTGAACTCGGTGACAGATGAAACTGAAAAGATAAATGTGGTTAAAAATGGAGGAAGGACGCTGTGCTGCAGAGAGTTACCGGAGAAGAAAAATGAACCGATCGCTTGTGTCTTCAGGATAACCAAAACATTAAAAGCCAGTTTTTACGAGAAAATATTACAAAACATAAATTTGAGTGTTTTTTTTTTTCTTTAAATGACTTTACGTTCACAAGATAATATTTTATTCCTCTGCTGTCTTTGAAAAAAGAAAGGTTGAGGAAACAGTCAGCCTTAGTTTTGTTGTTGCAGCCAAGTCAATTTTCTACTTAATTATTGTTTTTAAAAAGTCGCACAAAGAACAACCAGGACGACAAAATGATAAAAACTTGTTTCATATTTTTTGGAACAAAACAGAAAATATGTAAAGTGAAAGGGGAAATGATCATTGGTAATTTTATGATTGACTGTAGGTTAACCTGCTGTGTGTAAAGCTCAACAACAGGAGAGAAGAAACGATCCAATGAGGGAAAATCAGCTGATTATATGGCTTTAAAGAAAACTAAATATCACAGGAAGTATTTATATATTCTACACTCAAAGCTAGAAGCAAAAAGTGACCCACAGTGACTTCAGACCTTTTTTTTTTTTTTTTTCCAAACAAAACAAATTAAAAAAAACCCACAAAGCCAGAAAACATTTTACTAAAAACCCCAAACAGGCCTGTTTAAGGTTAGCAAGAGTCTCCCAGCCAGTCTGAACAAAAAATTGTGTTAAAGTACAAATATAACAACATTCAGCGTATAAGAGCAGTCATGTGGGAGTCCCGAGGCAGCCACAGAGGGGGAGGAGCTAAAAGGCCTCCAATCCCTCCTGGGGACAAATAAATACTGGCGTGTGGCCATGAGTTGAAGCACCAATACATGTGCAAGGCTAGTCGCCGTGACAACACTTAAACGGGACTTGTTATGGTTCCTGAGCACTGCAGGCCAGCAGTGGGAGAGAGCCTCCACTACTGTAGTGAGCGGTGGTAAACGTCTGACCTAACAAGTCTAGTTAAGCTGGAACCTGATTTACAGCAAAATAGTTAAAAAATACCAGACAGCTCTTCAGTGGGAAATAAATAGGATGTAATCAAGTCGCAATTAGGAATTAATCACACAATAAACAATGACAAAGCAGAGTCATCGATTCCATTCTGATAATTAATATATTTTGAAGAGCATCTATGTTTACAGAGGCATTTTATTTATGATTTCAGTTATGTGTGTTATTTATTTTCGTTTTTGGTTTTTGTGTTTTGCTTCGGACATTTAAAACGTCTTCCAGTTCCTCTGTTCTTTGCACAATTTAAGTTATTGGTCGAACTATACCAAAACTATATTTGGTCATGATCGATATATTACTTGAAAATTCTCCGAGTACCAATATTATCGTTTATCGCAGGAATCCTGGGACAATTTATGGTCCAGCAAACTTTATGGTGACAGATGTGATTACCACTGTAAAATTAGGAGCTAAATTAGATTTATCCAACTCTCTAATGGCAACACAATCTTAAGCATGCATATCAGCAGGGGATAAAAGGAGATAAGTTCAACAGGCAAATGCTAGACAGTGAGTGATAACTGCTGGTGTGGTGCAACTTACCCAGCTCTCCTTTAAGGCTGACCAGTTCTTGAGACAGCTTTCTGCACTGCGTGGTGGCATCATCACGCTGCAAAGGAAAAACAATTACTTCTGTCAGTGTTACTGCACTGATTAGGGGGAGGAGGAACCAACTCTTGCATTAATATTACAAATACAGACATCCACACAGGAGTCTCACAAGTCCAGGTTTGCTAGACAGTTCTAGTTATGGATAAGAACTAAATAAAACAATCAAGACAGAAGAGCCGTTCTCTGGTGACTGATATGATGTGGAGAGGAGAGGCAAAACCCTCCTCGACATTCAAGTCATGTTTCCATTTTCATAGACTCCTCATGTCAGGGAAACTTCCTGAGCCTTTCTGAGTCAGGGTTGCAGCTGCAGGTTGAGCTGCAGCGCTTCTGCTACGGTTCGAACTGACGCAGAAACAGAACCTGCAATTCAGAAACTATTCCAATTCCCTGCTCTCTTACTATGTCAATTTATATCCGCAACCCGATGCTCTGCACATCACGTTTTGCAGCCCACGTAATTTAAAGACCACCGCGAGCTGCGCAGGACAAAACGGCAACAAAAAGAGTTCAGTTTACGTCAGCACTGTGATCCCTCTGATCTACATCCGTTTCCCACTGCGGAGAACAAGAATGTGGAAGCCAGTTACCCTCTCTGCAGCGCAGCGAGCACTAAGACAAGCTTTGCTGCCAGCGCAGCCCATGATCCAGCCTCAGCCTGAGGCTTTGGGTGCTGGAGTCCCCCCCGGTCGCTATGGAGACCCGGTAATCCAGGACGAATAGTGGTCTGGGTGGACGTACCACCTCCACACGCATGCCCTCCCAGACTGAGCTCACCACATCTGAGGCAGGACTGAAAAAGCCTCTATAGAGGTAGTAGAGAGAAGTGACTGCTTTACCGTATTTCATCTAAAGAAAAAAAAAGAAGAGGGCTGGGCCACAGAGTGCTTTAGGACCACCCCCCCCCAGCAGAGGCCACTTCAATACGAAGAGGAGAACCGAGACAGAGAGCTGGCTGATGGGATCGGACCCGTCCAGCGCAGTGACACCGCCCTGGTCATAAACAGCCAGTGCAGCTTGGTTTGCCCTCCCCCAGCCACAGGCTTCTTTATTAGAAGCTGATTTCATCCAGTGACCTATCAATTTACCATCCACTCCATGAGCAACGCTGCTTACAGTCAACATGCAATCAATGAGAAAAAGAAGAACAGACCACTACGCTCGCTAAGGTGATCAATAAAAGGTTAAAGTCAGATGTTAGTTTTCAGTCTTTGTTTTTTTTTTTTGTTTAGCTTTTATTAAAACAGCTTTTATGGCCCATTTCCATCAGTTTGGTTGTTCATGATCCTGCCATTTTAGGAGAAAGAAGATATTTTCTCCAGCAGAAGTGTTCCCAGAGGTATACACCATGTTACTCTCTACCAGGAGTATCATGTTTGTTTGAAGATGATACTCTTGGTAGAGAGTAACATGACAATATGGACCAAGATAAGAGGTCATGTTTCCAGTTTGCTGGAATTATTGGGAAGCTGCAACAAGCAAATGAGGTTGGAATATAAATTACTTCGTAAATCAGCCACAAATTTGTGTATGTCAACTTTTTTTATTAAAAAAAAAAAAAAAAAAAGCGCCGACTTCTCCTCAAATCATTTTTATATACTTTTAGTTTGTGCAGATGCAAAAAAGTGAAAAAAATTTTTATAGCTAAAATAAATCCTAATTTTATTTCTAGTGCATAGAAATAAAATCTATGCAAAGGGAAACAGAAAAGATCCTCTCTGATTAAAGAATTCTATGAGCATAATCTGAAAAGTGTGGCATGCATTTGTCTGAGTGATAACTTTGCAGAACCACTGTTAGCTCCAGACATTTTGGAGATATACTTATTCTAGCTTTACATGAACAAAAATAAATGTGGCCATTTCTTAAGTAGTGTTAAATAATGAACCTCTGAGGAAACTGAATAGTAAAATTTGCATGCAAGTAAGTTTTCATTTAACTTTTTTTTTTTTTTTTAACCAGGTAAGTTGATTGATAACAAATTCCCATTTTCAACAACGACTTGTTCTGTGACCATAATAAGACAAAATTTTATGGTCACAGAACAGAAGAAGGAAAAAAAAAATACAACCTCACAAAACTCGTGATTGATGAAAGTAATTTCTTGCAACAGATTTATTTCAGGGGTGTTATATTGAGCGGGGCAAAAATACAAATGTACTCCGCACATTTCAGATTTGTACGAGTAGAAGGAGTTTAAGAACACATTACACATATACATCTCTATTTACACTTCAATTGTGAATTGTTAAACAAAATCTCAATGAATTTTGAGTAAATATAATTTGACAAAATTACAAAAAGCTAAACTTTTTGAAGCCATACTTTACCAATTAAGCTGCCGGGCTTTGCAAAAGCCTCAGCTGAAGCAGTAATGTGAAAGCAGGCAGCCTGGGGGAAACAGAAGCCACACTTCACCCTGTCCAAACAGGTGATAAGAAGCAGCAGCAGCAGCAGCACACAGTCCCTGCTTAGTGCTTGGCAGCAGTTCATAACCATATCAAGTCAACAGCTGGGACATTCTCACACCGCGATGGCAGACGCCTGCCTCCTATTATTGGCATGATGAGTGGCCACCAGATTCCATTCTTCACTACACGATTATTGAGATCATTAAAAAAACACACACATAATGCTCTTTAATACATGTTGTAACTGTCATGAATGGCAGATGTTGGTGTTTAACAGGTGTGAAGTAGAAAATAAAGCGGTTTATTATGCAACAATAAGTGGAGTTAGTGGGAGGAGGTTGGAACAGCTGCTTTATCTGCCAGAGGAACAAGTGTGTGTTTTAAGATTTGGTAATGCATTTGTTTTCACAACCATGCTGCCCAAAACACAAGGACATGAGTCAAACATCAGTGACTAAAGATCACGCTCTGTGTGCCTTAGACACAGCTGCCACATTTCAGAGGCCGCCACGGACATTAAACGGATCCTACTCAGAATTTGTTCCACCGTGACAACAGGCGGCGGAGAGAATGTCACAGAGAGCCATGCTGCTGCCGTTCCTCAACAAAACCCTCTCTGAAAATTAAGATGAATTCATAGGTTTTAACAAAAACTGTCCCAAACACTGAGTTTTATCCAAGTAGGACACAACTCACGTGAACTCTGCATCAACTTACAACTGCAATAAATGTCTCTGGCGTAAAAGTCAACTGGGGACCAGAGGAAATGAAGCACAAAGGCGACTTTGTGTAACAAACACATTTTCTAAAAGGATTCTTTTTTAAAACAGGGAACTAGACTGAACCAAAGGAACAGTAAAAAAAATCAACAGCCATTGTTGCTGCTGGCAACATCCAACCGATACATTAATGCGGGATAACACTATTCAAGAACACAGCAAACAAATCATACAGCACTAGTGTCTTCATAAAGGAGCCTCTACCCACAACTACTATAAAGATTGGTGGTTCTGAGACAAGAATCAACCCTATAAGAATAAGAGGTGTCTGAAATATGAGCTTCTGTTATTGCCTTGTCTAGTTTCCAAAGAAAGGGCATCTTGGTGGAGTACATGAATAATTTACATATAAATTCATTAAAAATACAGCAGCTCAGACGTCTCTTAGAAAGTATCGTCATTCAGACTCGTATCACAACAGTGTGCAGGGATCGTAATAAAGTAGGAGATGCACTGATTTATCAGCTGGTGAGGAAACACTCTGAGCTGGTTGATGCTGAGAACAAAGGGTATCCAGTGACAGGGTCACTGAGTGAAAAAGTTCTAATGTTAGCCACTTCAGTCCCAGAGAGGGCTATTTAAAAGGGAATGTTAGTTTTCACAACATGTCGAGACATGTCTGCGTTCTGGTCATTTCCATCCTCCCCTGTGCAGTGTTGAGTATTTTTTTTGTATCCAACTTCTTCAGGTATTAAAAGCAGCCGACTTGGAGGTAAAGTAAAGATTCACGTGAAGCTAAGCAACCTGACTGGAAAGAGATTTTAAAATGTCAGCGTTGGAATCATTTTGTCTGTCTTCAACAAGTAAATCCTTGTTTTATATACCGCTTCTTACAAACACGACAGGACGTCATCTTTGCTCCCATTACAGGCAGAAAAGCTAAAGTTTAAATATTCAACATTTTGTAGCTCATAGATAATAACTGGATTGGTCTATTGTCAAAACAAAATCAGCAGGGAAGAAATCGACATAATTCAGAAACTAAAAAAAACAAAACAAACAAAAAAAAAAGAGAAAAATCAAATGTGGTGTAGTAAAACAAAGAAACAAGTCAGATGGTGAGTAAATGTGGAAAATTCACATGTTTAAATCTGACCTATTGTGTGGTTTTGGTGAGTCATTTGTAAAGGGAATCTTTTCTCTCAAAAGCCTGGCAGAGATGAAGAAACTATGGATCAAACTAAATTTGTCTTTAATTGGTCCAGAGTTGACTGACAAAAAGCAGACATTTATAAGGTTGGACAATATCCAGCCATGTCTGCTTTTCATTTGGTGCATTGCACAACCACAAAAATCTTAACCAATTACTTTTGCTCTAGTTTCTAGTGCAAATGTCTTGGTGCACTTAAAATAAGACACAACTAACTTACAAGTAACTTTTCAGCAACATGTAGGAATTTGTTCTAAATAAATAATTCCTTGATATTGATGAAAAAGTACTCGACCCACTTGAAGATTCTTTTCCACTTATAAATGATATAATCTGATAAATTTAACTGAAACTTTCCCCCCCCCCAATATTAAGAATTATTGACTTAAAACAAATCTTGCTAAAAAGTTACTTGTAAGTTAGTGTTGTATAGGTAAGAGTTTGTATTTTTGCAGTGTAGCCTTATGTCAACAAAATAGAAATAGAAATGTGACTTTTTATTGTATCAGTAGTCAATAACATATAAAGAAAAAAAACATATGTATTTATATTCATTTGGAATCTCTAAATAAATTACAGCTGTACAGTTTACATATTTTAGCTGATGTGAAACTGAAATACCTTACTTAATTGATGCTACATTATGCTTTAGTCATTTAACTTGGCAGAATAGTATCTGTTGTTGAGGCCAAACGGTACAGCATTGCTTGGTTTTGTGTCAATTAAAAAAATACCAATACATTTTTGTTTCCTCATCAACTTACAGAGCTGCAGACTAATATAACGTAATAAAAGTAATTGCATTACTAAATATTAACTGACAAACTGACAAATATTGACTGGCATCGAGAATGTAAGATGTAACCTAGTCTGTGACAAAAGACTCTTCTCATGTAGAAAAGCTTCATTATCCTCAAGAGTTAAAAAAGATAAAATAAAATCAATGAACTTTCTCACCTGAGCCAAAGTTTGCTGCAGAACGATTGCAAGTGCCTGGAACCTACAGTTGCTGTCTGTCAGGAGCCCTCTGAGCTGATGGATTGTCCGTTCTCTCTTCTCGTCCTGTGCCACAGTTCGAGACGTAGAGCCCTTTCCTCGCTGGGAAGGCTGCTGTTGATGCTGCCTGGAGACGATCTTGGCTTTATTCTTGTCCACTGTAAAAGCATACGAGTTGTTGGGACAATTAATCTTTAGCAAACCCCCCCGCTTCCCACCCGGTGTACAGCCCCACACACACGGTCACCCAACCAATGAGTTTCTGTCAGGTATAATGGATTACTGCCATCCAGAAGTGCACTGCCCGATCATTCAGCCTGATGAGTAGCAGTACTGCCCTTCAAATACATTTATTTTTTAATATTTTAGGTTGTGCTACAGCAGGCTTGATTTACGTGTGAGTTATAAGTACATTTGTGGCATCTGACGTCCATGTAAGTGAAGAAGAGTACATTGTTACCAGCAATAGAGCGTCATGGATACAGAAGAAAACACTTCCAGCATACATAAAGCACACGTCTGGAGTCCAGTGAGGGGACAGGATCACAAACCTGTATGAGTCGAGTTGAAGTGAATGGACTGAGCAGGAGGATATCCTTTTTAGGGCACATATCTGTCAAAACATTTTTAAGCTTGAAAGCCACTGATTTATTATCGACGACGATAAACTGATCATGCATGTAGCTTTCTGCCCCTTGCATGATTATGATCGATCTTGCCATTAAGGCTTTTACCCATATTTTAACAAGCATAACATTGGTAAGTTTCTATTTATAAATCTGATAAATTTATAAATAGAAAGCGTGGATCAAAACGGCTGTTTTTAAATGACGTTGGCTTTATTTATTATGTATAGATGAGAGTAGAGTAACCAAAACTTATACTCAAGTGAGAGCAGCACAACTTCATGGATATAAAACATCTGGTAATTAATCCTTTTCCTCCAATAAAAACACACACGGCGTCTCTAAACGTTAAGCTACTAAGTTCCCATTATATATTAATTCTTTATATCCTTAGATCAAGTTTTTGTATAATTTAGTTAGACCGCTGTATCAAAAACAGAAAAAAAAGCCCATTGAATTAGACCTCTAATTTCTGCAGGCATTGAAGTTACACTGCCCTCTGCTGGATTTTCAGAGTAAATCAGCTTGCAGTAAACAGACACATCGGCACATTTTAGTTTCAGTAATCATTTACTCTGTCTTAAGTCCAGAGTATACTAGCTTTTTTTGTTGTTGTTGCTTTTGCCACCACTAGATGATCAATATATATATATAAAAAAAACCTGATTGTCTTTGCTGGTATAAAAGAATATTAGGGTTACTGTGGAGAAAAACAAAATATGTTTCAGAATTTAATTGTTTCTTCAAACAAGTGTAATAATAGAAAAATGGGCAGGAAATATTTCTGTTCACGAGTCTGAGAGGAAGCATCACTGGCTTTGTTCACTTTCTGTTTTCTAGAAAACAGAAATCTGAGCAGACAGAGTCTCTCTTTAACCATGGAAACAGACGACTGACCCCAGGAGTTTCTAAAAGTCCAGTCAGTAGTGATGAAACATGCTACCCCTTCATTTCAGACATGTCGCATGTCTCCAACTTGAAAACATAGCATCAAGTCAACATACTGACAATGCGCTGTTCAGAGACGTCATATCGCAGCACAAAGCATGGTGGGTGAGGAGACCCCTCACAATTGGACACTTGTTATGGTGCTTGGTGGCAGCAATTACTGATATCTATTCTCTGCACAGAGTGGGATTTAAACAGAGGGCCACTGTCTGAAATAAGTGCAACTTTTCCATGGCATTACTCTCCAAGTTGGCTTTAAAATTTTTATTTTACTAATTAAAGATACAGATATCAGCATCTTTCTCTGAAAGCGTTTTCCATTGCAGATAATTGACTTTGTTTTATTATAACCAAATGATCATTTAACTACTCTGTTCTTACTCTTTTTAAACAACATTTCAGCTTTTGTTTGGAC
This sequence comes from Poeciliopsis retropinna, assembly GCA_010277075.1. Lineage (NCBI taxonomy): Eukaryota > Metazoa > Chordata > Actinopteri > Cyprinodontiformes > Poeciliidae > Poeciliopsis > Poeciliopsis retropinna. Next base: position 4,920,579 of record VMRM01000015.1, on the reverse strand, counting down.
TGATATAATGTACTGTAAATATTCTGTACATTTTTGGAAAAAGTTATCCGACTCAGTTGGATCATGAGTCAGATATTTTTATTTCTAATTGCACAGTATTTTCCGTTATAGTCTTGTACAGCATGTTTATTATTATTGCTTTTGATATATTGTTTGTAACACTTAAAGAACATTTTTTCTTTGTGTTTTCTTTGTGTTAACCTACTCCTGATACTGCCCTTTCCGTTTGCCATCTTTGTGGGTCAATAAAAGCAGTTTCTATTCTATTTCTAGCTGTAAATGTGATATTATTGTATTAGGTCAAGGTTGCCATCTGCCCTCAGGACTGTTTTGATTATTATGAAAGCAGCAACATATTGATTTACTACTGCGCCATGTTCCCAGAACACTGCTGATGGATCACAACAAAGTGACTAGGATCAAAATAACCTTCATGCACAGAGTAAAACAAGAGTACTCTGTTGTAGTGAGGAAATAAAGAGACAGTTTGCTTGACAGCTGCGTAAGACGAAGCCTTAAAAAACTATGCAAACCAACCAAGAAAGTCAATATGCCTTCAGTCGAGCCAACTGTTTGTTTACAGCTGGCAAAACTGCTGCCACATCTAGATATATTTCTGTGGAGTCGCAGGTTTTGCTGAGCAAGTAAATGAAGTAAATGAAACCTGAACCACTTGCTTTGCTAACCGTCAAGAAGTATTACTAAAAATAGCCTGAAGGAACTGTTAACTATATTGGAAAGGAGAGAGAAAAATAGTAATGCTACAGCAATCGAAAACACATACATATAACTGACAGACCTGCTTTGAAAACCACGGGGCTTTTCCTGCATCCTGACAGCAGCTGAATGTTTCGGAGTAAGCCTTTGGTGGTCAGACGCACGTGGATGATTGACAGGGAGAGCTTTGGAGACCATAACATGGCTCAAAAACAAATAAATCAATGTTTGTAGCCAATGATAATGATAATAATATCAAAATCTAAATCGTCATCCTAATGTAGATACCTCATCCTTGATGTGCACACCATCAGCTTTGGAAGTGTTTTTAGATGACTCTGATCAGGACCAGAGGAGAGTAACTAAATAAAAATGACATAAAGCAGTTGCAATAGTTACTCCACAGAGACGGACTTGAAAAAAGTGAGGGCACCCAGTTCAGCATGGCAAGCCTTCCAAGTTAGAAAACTAATTCCCAGCTGAGAGCATAAAGGATGTCCAGCCGCTGTGGCCCAGGCTCATAGATGAGATGTAGAGAAACAAGCAAATATATATATATATTTATATATCCCTTAATTCTGTAAGCTCTAGTTTTTGCCAAAAACACGAGTCTTTAAGAGCTGCGTTTCCGAGCATGATGACGGTGGTGCTGAAGCAGAGCCAGGATACAAAGAGAGAGAGAGGAGAGAGGGCAGGCAGAGTGGGCGGAGCGCTCAGAAGAGCTGCAGCCAGTAACAACTGTATGTAGTTCAGAACATTTCCCTCGTTTATTTCAATTTGCCCTCGTACCAGGAGGAATGGGAACCGACAGGCTTCTCAGGTTTTGTCGGGTGACTAAAACTAAATGCAAGAAATAGACAAGACGAGCTTGAAAAAGCAATAAGGATGCCTCATATTCATCACTGGCAAAAATATCCACATGAAGCAGGACATAGAAAAACTGATCCAAATTTTCTAGAAATCTTCAATTTGAAAACATTATAATTTTCCACAATTAATAGCAACACTTTGAGCTCAAAGTACTTAGGGAGTCAGGTTTTATTATCAATGTGTTTCAGATATCATAAAAAACCGCAAAAATGTTGACACCACCTCCTATAGGACTGATATTCAACAATTTTACAGTTACAAAAAATACATATATTTTTTGTTTTTAAATATTTAAAAATACAGATTTTTAAAACGGTCTCCATTTTAGAAATGCAGATTTTTTAAATCATGATATACTGACAGCTTTACTCTGTTCGTATTTATTAAAACAGCAGTTTCAATGCTTTGATTAGCATCTAAACCAGAATCCTATCAGGATCTAAGAGTTTTAAAATCATTTAAATGGTCCAACTTGATTTTTTTTAAAAAGCCAACATTTATCACTGGATTTTCATTTAATAAATAAAAAATCAACATGGTCAGAATTTGACTAAAAAAAAAAAAAAAAAACTCAGTTTGCAATTTGGCAAATGAAAAGATGTAATTTCAATAAAAATTGATACAAAAAAACAAAAAACATACTAGCTTGTAGATAAAGTAATGCATCAGGAAATTCAAATAACTGACCATGCTCCTATTATCATCATCTCCCAAACTAACCCGTCCTAGAAGATTACAAAGGTAAAATCCAAACATTTTTAGGCTTTTCAAGATGGCGTAAGAACCCAAACAATAATCGATTCTTGTGTCAAGACATTTTAAAGGAGTGTTGAAATAAATCAAGTAAGCGAGGATGCAATGGTTTAAAGAAACCTTACCAGTTCCACAATACGTTTGTTCAACAAGTCTTCCATAATTTGCCTTTTTCAGCGGAGTGACTGTAGAGCTTGATGATCCCTTGCTTGTGGAAGTTGCAGTCAAGGTTGCTACAAGAAAAAGATCCACATGGGAGAAAAAGCTGAAGTTAATTCAACCCATCATGAAGCAGAATGCTGATCTCCAACACTTAGAACTGACACTTGTGTGCAGCTGTAAAGCTGAACTAACTACCAAGAGGAAAAACGTCAACAGGCCAACAGATATAGAAGTGATTCAATCAAATCATGATTAAAATGTTTTCATCATGTGGTATTACCATACAATCTCAGAGTATTGTTTGATGCGGATAGAATAAAAGACTAAATTGAAGATGTTAACAGTAAAAAAAAAAAAAAAAAGGACTTATGCTAGCCCATTTGTATAAATTGAGACTTTATTTCAAAAGGGATGGTTGAGGATTTTTAAAGTTTGTGTTCTGTTAAAAAAATTTCAATCATTTGACGTCTTACCTGTGGCAGAAAGCTCTCCTAGTATCTTTATTTAGTAAAACTCCAGATTGGTTGGTCCTAAAGGCAGAATCTAACAGCCAGTCTGTTATTCTACGACAATGGACGGCTTCCAGTCTCAAAAGCATATTTTTTGTAACTCCCATTAAATAATCCTTTAAACCATCTTTACTTCAAATGGCTATTTACACAGAAGACGATGATCATCTACATAAAAATGGACTAAATTGGAAGCAGAAGATTTTACGACTGAGGTGGAAGATAGAGCATCTGGAAAGCTGTAGGTCAAAGAAGGGTGGGATGTCTGTTTGGCTGGGGACAGGAGAGGGGGATGTGAGCTTGTTCCTGAGCCAAATCAATCATGCTATTGAGGTCGTCTCCATGTGACGGGCACAGAGCAATCCAATCTTCAGCTTCCTGTGATCACTTTCTTAGTCTTTTTGGCTACAGGTAGTCTCTGACCAAGAGGTTTATATTTCAGAATAGAAAAAAAAACAAGGTTGTGATCTGATTTCCCCAGAGGAGGAATTGGTTTTGAAGTTATATGAATTTGTGTAAAACAAATCCAAAGTCTTGTTTTCTCAGGAGGAGCAGCAGAAACTGGTGAAACGTTGGCAGTGTAGAAGAGAGAGAAGCATGATTAAAATCGACAGATATTGACACAAATGCGTTGGGGTGTTGTGTCTGTATCTTAGCAACAACAAAACTTATGACATCCCATGCATTACTGTCAACAGCTGAGGGTGGGATGTAGACAGCTGCCAAATTAACACTAGTAACACTCTTGGTAAATATTATTTATTTATTTAATCCATAAATAATATGGACTAAAACGTCCTGCCAAGAGTTCAATGTCTGGACTGCAGAGACGACACTTCACAGTAACATGTCCTGGATGACACAAGCACTGCTAATCCATCTCCGGACCTTTAAATCTCTGTCTTCTCATAATTTTAGGTAGCCTGGCAGAGAGACGTTGGAGTCAGGAATACAACTCTGCTCTTGCTAAGTCCTTGTCAGGACTTGAAGTTCATCCAGCTTGTTGGCTAACAATCTCCTGTTGCCTGTAATGATTGATGTTTGAAGTTCCTCCTTCTCTCTCTCCTCTTCACTCCTGCTCTGCATCCACAACACCTTCTTTCAACCTCAACTGGAATTTCTGGATTCAGTTGTGGCATTATTTCAACTTTTGCCATATTGATCAACTGCCTTCTGCTGTAAGCCACCTTGTTGCTAAGGTTACGCATCATAACAAATGAGGAAAGTGTAAGAACTGTTAGTAAAAAAAATTTATCCAGCTTCACAACATCCAAAACCAGAAGGAACGGTTGTAAAAAAAAAAAAAAAAAAAGAAAAAAAAGCATTTATTCTGTTTGAATTGCATGAATGAAGGTTTCACAAATGAAAAAGCAAAATCTGACTGGAAGTCAGAAAGTTACTCCACCATACTGCCACTCCGAGCGACGCAGTTCTAGAAAAATGGTTTTCGTTTAAACAGCAACGGACGTTTTGCTTTTATCTCTTTACCTTTCTATCATACAGTTACTCTGACTGGATATGAGCTGCAAAGTGTGTTCGTAGCAAAGGTTTCAAACAGTAATGTCACTTGTGGTACACTGCCTCCTTGGACTGCTGTTTAAATTATCATTAAATGTGTCAGCATTGAAAAGCTTCATAAAATAGCATTTACACAAACCACTATGACTTTTCTTTAGTCTGATTCGATCTTAGCCACTCTTGGATAATCCATTAATGTCATCTATAAATAAATGAATAACCTAAATTTATGCTAAACGGCAACAGAAAGAGATTTATCTCCTTCAGGAAAGATAGAAACTGCTTAAAACATTTTGACAAAACCTCACTTTAAAAAAAAATCAACTATTGCTTTACCATATCTGTAAAATATTATCTCAGATTCATAAGGAGGAGTTTCCTACCTGATCCATTGTTCCTTGAAGGAGCTGAAATAAGCTTTGCTTTCAGCAAAGAAGATTTAAATGGTGTTGATTTCTGGGCAGCTCCTCCGGAAACTAAGGAATAATTATAGACATGAATAGGTTAAAGACAAAGTGGGCATGTAAACTCAGAAAAATTGTATACTTCAACTGCAGAACTAATAAAGTATTTTTGAACTGAAAATAAAATTCTATTCTATTAAATCAACAAAAAACAAAATTATGATCGCAATGTTGATCATCGTGACTACCATTTGCCAGGAAAGAATAAACAAAACATGAAAGTTTTACAAACTGTGCAAAATTACAGTTTCTACTAAACCTGAAAGCAACAAGTTGACCTAACAGTAAATAGCAACAGCCACTTGTGAGTTGCCGTTACATCTCCAAATCTTTCTACCATTTCCATGAAACGCAGTCAACAAAGGGGCGACGCAGAGGCGATAGGATCCGATGAGCAGGCACGTCAGCAGCGCCAGGTCACAGCTGGATTCTGCCAGGCTACGTCCGACTACAGAGGAGTTATGGAAGACATGAGCTGGGGATTCAGTCCAGGTGCAGCTTCGAAGTCCGGTGAAGCCATCCATAGGTTTTCAGCTCAGAATTTGGAGACTCTGCTTTCTGTCCACCTCAGAGGACATCGGTCTAAATGCGTCTGCTTTTACTCCTCCAGGCTACGTTGTGTGTTAAGTAGAGTGGAATAGCAGGCATTGCCATGACAACACAAGGTGGGGTTCTCTCAGCCAATCACAGTGGGCTGCAGTCTATTGAATATTCTGGGTGAAAGGACCAATCCCAATACCAACAGAGATCCTCATGAGTTATACTACTGGGATTGAGACAAGTTTGTTTAAAACATCTTTTAGAAAGAAAAACAAGAAAAAAAATGTATGTGAAAATATATTCATAGAAAGGCCAAGGCCTGAAATTGGTCAACAATTCCCCTTATGTTCCAGCTGTATAATCAGTGGGCAAAAAAAAAAATTGTGGTCCTCACACTAAAAACAGATTTCACACATTTGTGTAATAGCCTGCAGTAGCTGTCCTTATTTCTGCATATCAATAAGCCTCACCTGGTGTATTCTTAGAATCCTGACTCAGAACCGGGATCTTCCTTGGGGGTCTAACAGGAACTAAGGGAGGGCCCATGAATGAGGGGCGACCAGGAGTTTGAGGAGGCTTGGGTGCATTTTGATGGAGCTTCATGCCTGTGGATGTCTCCTCTGTTCCCACAGCTTTGTGACTACCTGGTACGCAATTGAGAAAATGAAAAACACACAAAATGACAAATATTTTCAACAAAGAAAAAACATTGTACTTTGTTTTTGATTGTAAATAAAATACTAGAAACTCTCCAGCTAAAATTCATATGTAAACAATGACTAAATGCCACACTGTTTTCTAAAGAACATGCTCAACATCACCATCTGATGGCGAGACCATGCTACAGCAGCCTGCTTCATTCAACCTTATTATATATCACAATAAATTACAGTATCTCTAAACTCACTAAGCTTTAGTAACCAATTTCAAAAAGTGAAACTCAATATATATATATATATATATATATATATATATATATATACACAGTCATTACAGAATGACACAACTGAAGTGATATTTTGGTTATTTTTGAGAACCATTTTTTTAAATTATTATTTTAGAAAAATCAAGGGTTTCAGCCTTTTTTTACTGTGTCCCAGTGCCTCAGCACTAAACCACTTCGACTTCTGTGTATTTCTGCTAGTTTGCAGTTCTGGGACATAACATAAAAAAAGAGCCCACTGCACCGAACCTCGTGGAAAACCTCCTGGTTATTCCACCAAATATTGATTCCTGAACTCTTCCTGAGTTCAAACATTAGTGTTGTTGTTTCTAAATGAATATTAATTTGTTTTCTTTGCAGTATTTGAGGTCTGAAAGCGCTGCATCTTTTTTCATATTTTGACCATTTCTCCTTTTCCGCCAATAAACACTAAATTTTTGCTGGGAATTTCTGAGATATGATATTAGTAGTTCATAGAATAAAAGAACAATGTTCATTTTGCTCAAAAACATATCTATAAAGAGTAAAATCAGAGAAACTGATCATTTGAAGTGGTCTCTTAATTTTTTTCAAAAGCTGTATGTAATATCTTAGTACATTTTTTTTATTTATTTATAAGAAATTACTGTAATCAATACATTTTAAATAAAATACTTAGCATGAATCACTTGGAGAATAAAGGTATCCAAATGAATCTTTAACTTGAACCCATCTCACTCATTACTTTAGCATGACCACAAGCTCATTGCTGTCCAGTGTTTGTCTGGGACTAATAAATGAACTTAATTGAAAGATAAGCCTACCTTCTCTACTTGTGCTTATTTGGGCCTTCCCAACAGTTCTTGTGATCCTGCTCTCAATCGTTCGCAGGGCTCCCCGTTTGGACCTGGCTGACAGAGGGGTGAGTCTGGGACTGGCAGCTGGAGGCTGGGGAAGTCGTGCTCCTCTATCTTGGCTAGGAGAACCAAGATCTTGACATCTGCTTTTATTTTCATTCCGCTGAGCTCCTGCTGACTTGCTGGCTTCTGCCTGGGAGAAAGAAGAATAAGAAACAAAACAAAACAAAAAATTTAAACCCCATACAAAACAAACTGTGCAAATGGCGTGTGTTCAAGTCTGGGTATCCACTCACCACCAAACTGATCTTCTTTACTCCTCTTGAGTTGTTAGCAGGACTGTCTCCTTCCTCAATGTGTTTAAGCTGAGAAGGGCACTTCGGATTGCCTGCTTTGGTTGAGTTCTTGCCACCATCATCTTGAGAAGCCGCAGCCCCTTGAGTCGCTTTCTTGTCTTTGGGCAAACCCTCAGAGTAGCGGCGAGCCCACATCCTGTCTTGACCTGCAGCTGAACCTGAGCCGACCCCAGTTTTGTTTGAAACACCCTTCTTTGGAGTGGGTTTGGGATCCACTTGGCTCCCACTAGATGACAAGATTTCTGCAGCTGAAGTACTGCTCAGGCCGTCAGCATGTTGTGCCGATTCCTTGGATGCTTGGCTGGTGGTTGCTGGCATCCCTTCAAAGCTGCTTTCACTGCACTGGACCACTAGAACACATTCTTGGACAGCTGGATGGAGATCAGGTGAAGATACTGCATCACGCCCATGTGAAGATTTGCCAGTTAGTCCTGAAGTAGTAGCTCTTTTAACTTGTCCAATAGGATGAAATGTTTTAGAGGTAGCAGAGGCACCTGTATTTCTGCCCATAACTTTGGCAGTGGTAAACCTAAAAGTGTTTTTTTTATTAACCTCACCATTTTTTTTAACCTGCAGGGTCTTTTGTAGTTTATCAGTGCCTGGTTCAGCTGCTTGCTGTACCATTCTAGTTAAACCTTGAAATTTCACAGTATCAATGTTGGATTTGGGAACCTTCTGTAGTTCTGTTTTCTTGACTTTGCAGATTGATGGTGTGATTCCTGCAAATGGACGCTCTTTAGAAGCAACAAATATTTGCTTTCTTTTCTCGAGCTGCAAACTTGGGCTGTTAACATTTTCACTGAAAGGAGATATGTAGGATAAGTTAGGCATCTTGCTCGCAATGCTTTGCACCGGAGTGGAGGTATGAATGTCACCATCGCTGTTCTGCACTCCTGACACAGCGGACCCAAAGGTTTTGCCAAGTTCTGAAGTAAACTCTTCTGTAACCTGAGGCAGAAACTCTGCATCAGCACCGGGAGACTTGACCTGGTTTGCCTGGTCGGTTGGTGTTTCACAAATAAAGGTCAAGAAAAGATCACCTTCACTTGGCAGTGGTACATGGGAGCTGATTGCTGACGTATCAATTTCCTCAGTGAGATTCTCCAAACTGTTCGCCTGGATGAAAGTCACACCAAGACTAGGATGTCCCATGCTTTCCTTGGTCTCTTGTTCTGTGGATGCTTTGGAAACATCTGGCATGATAGACTCTAAAGGCATAGACGTGGTGCCTGCAGTAGCAGAAACGCTTGAATCCTCCATCGAGGAGAATATTACAAGGGATTGATCCTCCAGACATGAAATGTGACTTCTCACCACCATTTCTCCAGAGCTTAGTGAGATGTGCTCATTTCCACTGCATCTGCAATAGGAAGCGTCACTTGAACTCAACTTGCCTTCTCCTCCAGCCGCGTTTGAAGCAATTTCCTCAGTCTTATCATCTTGTTCTCCATGTTGACCAAAACTCTCATCCATCTCAGGTCCAGTTTGTCCATGATGAGCACGGCTCAAACTTTTGTCCTGGGAATTCAGACTTTTATTTACAGGTGCGTTAATAAATGTTTCATTCATATTTGAAGCTACAACGGTGAGAAAATCCTGCTGTGGTGAGGTGGAAGTGTGGCTGTTGCCCACAGAGGAATGTTCGTTTAGACAGTGGTCTGTGTTGATGTAAGGGGAGCCTCTGGCTTCTCTTTCACTCAGGCTGGAAATACTGCCGGAGTCAGGTGATGCAGAAAGTTGACCGTCTCTCGGGGGGGTATCTGCTGAGCTCTCAAAGGGGTCACTTGGTAAATTAAATGTTTTAGCCATTGTAGAGTCAGGACTGGATTCAAGTTCGAGCTTTCGGCTAACACCCATGTAATCCATCACATTTGTAGAGCAAAGCTGAACATCTGTTAAAAGAAAAAAAAAGGAATGTCACTTTCTTTCTAGACACTTAAAATATACTTTTTATGAATCTTCCAAAAATACTCAACGTAAGAGGTCATGACATATACCCAGATTTGTGTTAATATGCCAAACCTAATTTGAATTGGAACCAACTCAAATTAAACATAACATGATATCATTTTATATAGTTTTATGGCAAATACTTAAACTTCCTGTTAAAACAATTTTGATAAAATGCAAGCAAACTAAAATAAGCCAACAGATGTGAATTATTAACAAGTCTGACCCTAAATAAACTATTAGGCTAGCAACTGTTCAGTCTGAGAAGCTGACATCTTAATAGCTTTGCTGTGGCACTATTGTGTTTCCTTAAGCAGGTTGGACAGCAAAGCTTGCCAGACACAACAAAGGCACCACTGTAGAAACAAAACAAAGAAAGAGTAAAGAGATCAGATCACAAATCACATGAAAACTAGAGAGACTGAGGGCATTCGTTACCATTTAAAAAATAAAAACTGTAAACCTATCCAAATCCAAACTTATACTTGCATTTTTTCAAAGGGAGTCCATTAATGCTTGGCTCTGCCTTTAATGACTTGGATTATTTATTGCTTCATTGCTTACTAAGGTCTAACATTGTGGAAGAAGAGTTGTATAAAACCACATACACTGAAGAAAATGCAGAATCATCCAAGTTAAGGTCACACAATACTAACATAAACAGTTATTATTGTAATTGCATTACAGTTAACGTAACCATCAAGCAAATTTAAACAATGAGTGAAAGTTCTTTAAACAACTTGGCAGCTGAATTCTTCGTCATATAAAGGCATCTAAGGCTGTGAAAGTTCATACACAGATGGGATAAATTATCAGCAAGCGCAGTGTGAATGCCTTTCCTTGAGAATAGCAACTAAATATGAAATCAATGCAGTTCTTTGTGGTTGCACAAAGAACATTGCAGTTATTGTGCAATGACACTGAACAGCTTTTAGCTACCTTTTTAAAATATTAATTGCCAACTAAGTCTTCCAATAAAATATCTGGTAACAGGAGTCTAAACACAAAATGTGTTTTGTTCTCTAACACATTTAGAGTTAGAGAACAAAAAAACTTCATATAGTTAAAAAACATGAGTTAAAGCAAAACATTTAAAAATGCTAGTTAGTTTCAAAGTTAAGATTTTAACTTATACAACTCCTTATTCCTTATAGAGTAAATATCAGTTAGACTTATCATCCATGAAACACACTTTGTTGGGCATTACAAACTTTACAATCAAGTCTGAATTTATAGAGCCTTGAAGAATTGCTGTACACACTGAACTTTGGCAGGGACTACTAGTCCAAGGTAATATAATCACCAAGTGAAATGCTGATAAGAAGCAGTGATTGTCCTGGTTAAGAATGTAAATGAACATTGCGTGTTACATAAGGAACAGCAACTTCAGACTCTGTGTCCTGACTGTGTTTATGAAAAAACAGAGACGGAGGGATCAAAGCTGCATAGCACTAAAACAAAAACACTGCTAAAAATGAATCTCATTTTCAGTGAGAGTGTTTAAGTGTAGTACGAACCAACCTTCAGAATCCATTAGTCCTCTCTCCGTCCAGTGATATGGATAAAAATACATTCACATTTACATTTTATTTTGTTTCAGGAGAGTCATCCATCCCCGTTTTCCTTCCAAACGTCAAACTCAGCCAACTGGCTAGATATCGGTGAAAGTCAGCCTCCATCCCATCAGCCCTCTTGCATTGTGTTCAAATTCAGCCGTGCATCAATACCAACAAAGACTGAGTGAACGAGCCCTCTGTGAAGTTGTTAGTTTAGGATTTTGTTCTCCTCCTCAGTAATATCATTTTCTCCATGCTGGCCTTCTGCAGGCTCTCCCAGTAGCTCCTCCATAAGACATCAAGACGAAGTTTGTTTCTCCATGCTCTGCCTACACACAGGTGTCAAGGTCCAGCTCGGAACTGCGCCTCCGGATGGGTTGCACGCTTACAAAAGGAGCGAGGCGACATGTCACCTTATCCTTCTGAAAGGGGAGTGGCCGTGGACAGCCAGACGGAGTTGGCATTCAGCGTTGCTAAGCAGCCAAAGGCTTTCTGCTATGAAGGAAAGGATCAGGCAGCTTTTCATGTGTGGGACAAAATGAAGGGAGCTGGAAGGCTACCAGCCACTGTATCCCCACCAAATCCTACCAACTCACATTTTCAATACAAGTCAGTAATATTTCATGTATCCCAAAGGAGAAATTAAAAATTGCTGCAACTCTTATCTTCCAAGTTTGGATCGTTGTGGATGGTGATTTTTGGCAGGAAGAGTATCTGGTAGCAGTCAGTCTTGCGTCAACTCTGAAGAATCCTGTGACTGAAGACTGTTGCCGTATGATAACGCCATCACTGTCATGACATGCTAACAGTTCAGAGACAATATTCCACAGTAACATGTCCTGGATGAGCCCATCAGTTGCTGGCAGGCACTGCTAATCCACCCTAGTTGCTTTCGCCCCTCCTCTTTCAATTTATTTCTGGTCATATGGACAAAAAGCCGGATAGAGATGTTGCAGTCGGAGAAATGATCCTTGGCCATTATGACAGATGGAAGAGATGGTTTGAACGTTTCTCTCTCTCTCTCTCCATGAAGCCTCCTTTTCAACTCCTTTGGGATTTGGAGCTGAAGTTGCAGTTCAGATATTGAAGTTTTTGAGTTGCTAATCAACTTCACCCTTCTGTGAAAACAATACCTTGTTGCCGCTGTTATGCATAGTAACTGTCCAAAAAGTAAAAAAAAAAAAAAAGGAGCAATAAAAACAACATTGCATTACATAAACTGCGGCCAGTACAGTTGATAAGTTCGCCAAAGCCCTTGCTGACAACATTTATGTTCAACAGAAACAGCTTGTCATTTGATCCTGACCCCACTCCATAAGACCCTCACTATTTCTGCTTAATCTATATAAAGCCAGACGACCCAAAGAACCAATCATGAGTCAAGATGACATATAAATCACTGCACAGAGTTGATCTCCGAACAGCACTGTGATGTCGCATGTCCTGTGAAATCCTATTAAAATGGGAATGTTATGTAATTGAAGCCTTTGAGCAATATTAACCACGTAAGGCAGAATACACACTGCCCTGTACGTTGGACAGGCATAATTGATAATGTGGTACGCACTACCCTATCTGGCTTGTTAAACAAAGTTATATTTCATGAACACCACAAATTAATTTGCAACAAATATGACTTGCATATAGCAGAACCTTGCATCTGGGTAAATCATTAAACTGAGCTGGATCAAAGCTGGTGTCTTTGTCTTTGCATGGGTAGCTGAACATAATCTGTAACACTCAAGGAGGTGGTATGAGTAACGGGAACAGCCACCAACAACTTTGACATGATGGCAGTCAAACTACTGGATTCAAGGTCAACAGGAATAAAATATAAACACAGGAAAGCAGTTCTGGGTAACAGCAAAAGAGATTATGGTAAAATTAGCACAAGACATCCCTTAGTCTGAATTCAGTCTAAAGGATTCCACTGAACGCACCACAAATAGTTTACTGTAACTGTATGACAAGATATTAGAAAGTTTCACTAAGAGGAAATGCTGCTTTAAGGTGAGAAAAAAAATGCTTCAAGTTGATGAGAAAAAAATCTAATAAAAATCTAAACATCAAGCCAAACAAGTAAACAACCACAAAAAGCTGTAGAACAAGATGCAATTTTGTTAACCTGAGTGAGGTCCCCCCACCGTCTTCAAATAAGACAAAACTTATTTTGTCTCAAACGTTTGTGCAAACAAAACTTTTTGTTTGCGCCGCTTTGGCTTTTAGGACATTAATGTTTAAAGGTCAAAAGGTCAACCAGCACCTCCTCATATCCCCACTTTATTAAATCTAACTAACCTTTAAACTTTCATCAATATTTTCAAAGCCAAAGCATCACAAACAAACATTTTTTGCTGAACAAACCAGCACAAACATAGTCAAGTTGATTGACACCAATTTTGTCTGATTTGAAGAAGGTGGGGTGGCCAACTTCAGGTTCAAAACCAGGACAAAACAAACTAGTGTGATAGAAAAAGGTTCAGACATGTGGAATGCCAACGTGCAGCACAAGATGACCTTAACTGCTCTTGTGATGGACTTATGACCCCGTCTAGAATATGCCTCACTTTCACCCCACTTCAGTCATAAAAATAAGGTTTATACAATATTCACAAGGCAAAAAGACTACTCAACACAGAGCCCATTTGATCAAATTACAATTACACAAACAACATCTCAGATTTTCAGACAACATAATAAAAATTATCTAGATGTGATAAATGGGCACAGAGCTAAATGCTACAACCACATTTAGGCTGAGATGTAGACTGACCACAGACTCCAGCCTGTTTGTGTATCTGAGGCTGGATCAAGGTACAGTTTGTGTGATATTCATAGAAATATTCAACTGCTCTTGTGATGGACGTGTGAAAGGCCACAGCAGAACATCTGGATATTAAACGGCTGGGGGGGGAATCAAAATACCAAAATGGTTTGTTGTTTCCATTTAGTTATCAATCACTGTATCCCCTATTTAGTCACTATAATCCATGACAGATTACTCAGAATTTCCTGTATACAGACTCACTTTGTAAAGAAGACGCTATTACTTAAAGGTTGTAGTTAAAAGACATACGTGATACCCCATTACCGTTTGCTGTACTTTAACTCTCTAGAAGTCAGTTTCTGATCAAAACCTGACAAATTGACCCACTATGTTCTCCTCCTTCAGCTGGTTTGAACACCACAGTCGTCAGAGGGTCATACTCCAATAACAGAATAAGTTTTTGACTTTAAAGAGAACGTGTTTTTGGTTGCAGGGCGGCGGTTACCGCTAACTTACAACGAACACACTGAATTCCAGCCGCCATTGAAAATAAAAACGGTGCTAACTGCGAGTTAGTTTTGCTAGTTCAGAGTGCTGGAGTATCTCAGCTTACGTCACACTTCAACTATCTTCTAAAAAGAAATGCGTAAGAAGATATAAAAAAATATATATCTTACCACTTGCCCAGCATATAACGTTTTTTTAGAGTGTAAATACATTGCTAAAATACATAAACGTTTGCATAAATGAGTCCACACTTCGAGGAGGCTACCTGTCTCCCTGGAGACCGTATGTCGTCTCGAGAGCAATTAGTTCCACCTGATCATTACTGGGCTTTTCACTGCACAGTTATGGAACCAGTCTGGTGTTTAAAACGACATCTGGTATTTACCACACTGTAGCTCTCCGCCCGAGGTGATGAAAGAGTTTGTTTGGATGAACTTTGACTATTGAGATATACAGAGACGGTGGGTTTGGAGTCCACTGTAAGCTAATAATCTGCTCCAAATATGAGCTAAATCCTACCAAACAGGACCTCACTCTGGCAGCATTATAAGCGATTTCATTTGATTAAACACCGATTTTATTTGGATATAATCCGTGTAGTTGCTGGTGTAAAACAGTTTTGTACTCTAGTTCACTTCCTGGAGTATAAAATTTATGTTAAATTTAATACTGTAGACCAAAAAACGATTTTCACAACAATGTTATGTGTTTTATGGCCTATACAATAATTGATTGAATCCTGATTTGATGGTTTTTCTAGAGATAACCACTGATACACCCTCCACAAG
This sequence comes from Poeciliopsis retropinna, assembly GCA_010277075.1. NCBI lineage: Eukaryota > Metazoa > Chordata > Actinopteri > Cyprinodontiformes > Poeciliidae > Poeciliopsis > Poeciliopsis retropinna. The sequence goes on along the minus strand of VMRM01000015.1, from coordinate 4,905,343 downwards.
AGGGGTAGATCATAAACGTTCATTGTGAAAAAGCCTTAATGTTCCTAGACGGTATGAAAAGTTAAGTGGAACAAAAAGTGGGTATGCACTGCATGTAACGCATAGGGGCGCTGCACTAGAGGGGCGCCAAAATGGGACATTTTTTTCTAGTAGGAATATTCTGTATTTAACAGTTGTTTGTGAATGTATGAAATGATCAATAACAGATGAACGGCACTGATTAGGGGCCCTCTGCTCCTTCACCTATCCTCCCTCATAGGTAGATTGGGCATGTGCCCCCACGAGAACGAACTCATGCTCGTTTTTTTTCTCTTTATTTTAAATTTTAATCATCTTATGTAGTGCACTTGACAAGGTAAAGATGGAGGGGAAAAAAAAGCTAAAACAGAAAATGGAGGAGGGAGGGGGATAAAGATGTTGGAGGGACAAAGAAAAGCTTTTCAAAATGACTGAAAGACACTGAAATTATTTACCTATAGGTTATGTATATGTTTATAGACACACACATGCACACGCACACACACACACGCACACACACACACATATATATATATATATATATGTATACATGTTCAAAATGACTGAAAGACACTGACATTACTTACCTATAGGTTATGTATGTTTACACACACACACACACACACATAAATAAATAAAGAAAGAAATAAACTTCCTCCATTAACATTGCTAAAACTACAGGAGGACAGATGTTGTCGTTTTCAACTTGATCTGTTTTCTGATTGGTCCAGTTGAAATTCTGCTGGAGAAAGTCCAGAACAGAATTAGTGTATTTTATAAGTGCATGAAGAAGGGAGATCTGTATGAACATATTAAACCTGGGCCAGGAGATGACGTGTTCACATACACCTCAGAAAGTATGTAGTTGCGGCCCTGGTAACTGGGTCCCTTAACTTGTTGGGTGTTTTTATTTTCCTAGGTGGTCAGCAGGTGGCGGTGTTTCCTCCCTGCATGGTGAGTTCGCAGCCAGAGAGGAAGGAGGATGAGGAAGTGGTTGGATCAGAGGACTGGACATGATGATGATGTCGCCGCCTGCTGTGATGCATCAGCAGCTTCCAGGAGAGCGCTAGCTGGACCCCCAGACTCCGGTCATTCCTGACAATGAGATGGGTAACTGCTGGGCTTACTGCGTGGGGCTCTTCAGGAGAGAAGCCAACAGGATTCAGAGAGGAGGCGGGTAGGTAAAGTGAGGCTAGCAGTTGGCTAGCCGAGCTAACTAGCCTGACAGCATCCCTTGACCCGCTGTATCTGGTTACTGGTAACAGCAAAGGTTTGTAGTCGATAAGTGACACGGCAGAAAGCGGAGGAAGGCTTCAGTGCTGCTCTGTTCCGTGTCACTACCGGAAATAGGACTCGGTTACACAAAAAGGCCGGTCAGTTTGAGCGCTGCTGTTTGTTTGGGGTTTAACCTGCAGCCAGCCGGTCGGTCTGTCGGTCGGTCTCTGGGGGAATGACAACCCCACCCCACCGTATTGTTGACAGCTTCGTCACAAATACATTCACGCCAGTCCAGCTTAAATGTATTCCAACACGTTCCCTTTCCCAAAGCAGTTCTGGACTTTTACATGTTTTTTTTGCGCTTTAATTTCGTCTTCGACACACAAACTATCCTTGTGTTGCGTTCAGGGTGCTCTGTCACCAAACTGAGTGTGAATAATTGATGTTTTAGCCCCATGTCGCCTTCTGCACAGCTTCCCTCCTACTCATTTGCCCTTCTGTCTCATTGTAGAGCTGATATAATTATAGTTTTGTCATATTATTGTTTCTGTTGCAAGCCTCTACCTGTAGGTATGATTAGACAGTCTTTAATGAAAGACTGATTTGTGTTGCAAACCTGTTTGCCACAGCTTTATCAAAACATAATATATTCTCTATTTCCTCTAAATATGTTTCAGGTCAAAGTACTTCAGAAGTTCTACTACAGGGGAGCATTACACAATAGAGGTATGACTTATGGACTTGACAAATTTTGTCCTTTTGAATTGTGAATATTCAACCCAAGTTTACTTTCATTGTCTCTTTTTTTTTCTTTCTTTCATTTTTCCAGTTTGAAAATCTGGTAGAAAGTGACGAGGTAAGTCAGATTTTTAATTTGCTTTTTAATTCTCAGAATCACAAAAGTGTTCAGTGTTCCTTCACATTTTTCACCTCCCGACCACAAACTTTTAATTGTAGAATTTATGATAAGCAAACACAAAGTCAATTCAGTTCAAAATCAAAAATACTTTATCGATCCCAAAGGGAAATGATATGCTGTTGTGACTCAAATTACTCACGATTCCTCCGAGAGTCACTGTAGATGGTGATGGCTGCGATCTCCTGTAGCGGTCCGTGTTGCAGCGAATTGGAAGAAGCCTCCGACTGAGTTTTTATGACAGTCTCGGGGGAAAAAAAGGATGCTCAGGGTTGGCCATAATTTTTGTGTCTTTTTGGGGTTTTTTTTTTTATGTAAACCACTTGTGGAAACTCTCCTGACTTTCTTTCAGCTGTGGTTTTTCTTCAGATTTCCAACTTCAGAACCCAGTTGATTGGAATTTATTTGGATGGCTGAAAACAAATACATGCCACAGTTTTCATAATTTTATTTCTAAAAAGAAAAATTTGACTTTATATATATATATATATATATACATGTATGTGTGTGTCTCTGACATAAAATCCCAATAAAATATGTTAATTTTTTGTTTTTTCATTCACAATTTTGCTACTTAGGAAGTGATTTCATTATAACATATTCTCCAAGTTGAATAAATTATTAAAAATTTGGCAATGAGATGTCATTGCTTGGAGTTGACTGAGAAAAATACCTGAAAACTAAAATTGTGAGTACAAACATGTAGATATTACTGGTAGAGGGAAGACAGACAGAGAAAAACAAGTCTAGAATAAACATATAAATAATAATATATTGAGAAATATACATAACTTAGCATTTTCCATGCAGGCAGTCTGGGGGGATTTTTACTTTCACATTGTCGTCAGTCATTATCCTGATGGTTAATCTCATTTCATGATGAATAAGAGAAAACATGGATTAGTTTTTACCTCAGAGTTTTAAAAGTGACAAAATACTGTGACTGTTTGTTTGCGTTGCAGGCTGAGAGCCCAAAGTCCTGTCCGAGGTAAGCAATCGGGTCCGAATCTAAAAAAAATAAATAAAACTCACCGATACTCAAACTGTGCCGTCGTTTTGTTTCTTTCCCGTTTTATTTCCAGGCCCATCAGTGAAGACGAGCTCGGTCACCTCAGAGAACACCGCTACGCTGCTATCTCCGACAAACAAGTCCTCATCGACCAAAAGCTGCAAGTTGAGGTGAGACGTGATATTTGTGTTTTATTTCTTGAGAGTTTCACATCCCATTTCTTTTCTTTTTATTTTTTGTGCGTTTAGTCTTTGTTTTTGGCTTCTTTTTTTTTCATATCATTATTTTTTATTTGCAGCATTGCTTTGTTTTCTGTTTTGTTAACTTTCTGTTTTGTGTTTGTTCAATTTTGTTTATTTCTGCTCAGTTAGAGGCACAGGAGGAGAAGTTAAGGCTAGAAGAGGAGGCTAGAAATGCCGCCCAGCGCGAGGCCGCCAGGCTGGCTCGTGAACGAAAAATGAAGGAGGTGAGGCAGCACTGAGCGCTCCCTTCTGCTAGTTTACCTTACCGCGTCTCCTCTGACCCAGTGTCCCTCTAGGTGGGCCGTCCTGGCTTTCACACTCCTCCTTTTCCTTCTCGTTTTTGTGTTGGTTTTCCCTTCTCGTTTTAGCTGTGTGTGTGTGTTTTTCTTTTGTCCTCATCAGCCTGTTTATTATGTTGGAGCAATGAATATTTCATCTGCATGGTTACAGTGCAGTTCTATTCAACTAGTCGGTTATAAATAGACAAATGATTCTTACCTATTGTTAAAGTAACAAGTTCTGTCTAAATGGGAGCATTGGAGTCACAATTTTCAACGATGTCCTAAATATGCATCATTTTTGAAAACATCTACAGCTATTTCTGTCATCTGAGGCTAAATAAAATGAAAACTGACAGTAAAATCAGGTTGAAAGGAGAAGCCCGGTGGAGGGAGGAGCATCATGAGGGTGGGGCCGCTTTCATACATTGCAAAAACACAAAATCTTACCAAGTGTTTTTTTTTTTTTTAATTTTTGGTCTAGTTTATAGTTCAAATCTCTTAATATACTTGGAATAAGACAAAATTAACTTAAAGTAACTTATTATAATCATATAAGTCAATAATTTCTTAATATTATTATGAAAAAGTGGTAGATCCAGTGGCAGATTATTTCACTTATAACATGGGGGGAAATATGTTATTACTTAAATAATCTGCTAGTGGAGCTAGTACTTCTGTTTTTATCAATATTAAGGAATTATTGACTTAAAACAAACACCTTCATCATTCTGAAAAGTTACTGATATTTTTCTTGCCTTATTTCAAGTGTACTAAGATATTTGAACTAAAAAATAAATACTTGGTCAAATTTTGTGTTTTTGCAGTGTACCTTCAAGACCTTGCAGTTGCTGGACAAAAATATTGAATCCAGGGCTACGAATGTGATCTACTGGGGTTTACAGGATTATTATAGAGTAAATTTGTTGTAAGTAGTGATCCAGATATCCTTTGATAAGCAGGGCATTGTCTTTTAGACTTCAGATTGTTTTATTTGTACAGAGTGCATCATTCGACACTGTTGCTCATAATGAATCTGTTGGCCATGATACAACACAGAAGTTGGGTCTCTGGTTCGAGTCTTACCTAAACAACAGGGACGTCTTTGTGTCAGTAGGTAAATTTCCATCAGCACGGACAGAAGTCACATGCGGGGTTCCCCAGGATTCAGTCCCCGGTGCCTCTCAATTTTAATATCTACAGGTTATAACAGTGAATAAGATTAGTTATACTACGCAGACGATGCGTAGCTCTACATTATGGCGTCATCAGATGAACACAAACCCATTCAAGGAAGAAATCAAAGCGCGGATGTGCCGCAACTTTCTTCCACTGAACAGAAACCAAACTGGAGTGAGTGATTTTTAAAAAAAAATTTTTTTGGACCCAGAGAGGAGCGGACGCATGGCTAGAAATCACTGAACAGACTCCAAATCTGGTGTGGTGTGGTGAGGGACTCAAAACAGAGTTACATAAAGACAGTTACAAAGTCAGACTTCTATCAGCCGAAACATGCCGCAAGGATTAAATGACTGATGTCGCAGCAAGATCCAGAGAAACTCACGGCACAGTTTGCCGAAAATCTCCCAACAGCTTCAGCTCCTCCTGTTGCTGAAAATGTGCCACACAAATAAACTTGCTGTACCTTAAGTAAGTAAAACTGTTTATACATTTCAAAGTCTCAAATCACAAAGTGCTCGGCAATACTTTGAAGCATAAGAGAAATTAAGAAATGCTGATTTAAAAATGTATTTTTAAAAGTCCAGAGGTCCACTGATCTCAAACCTAAGGGAAGAGAGTTCCAGAGTCTCAGTGCCACTGAACATAATGCTGTGTTTCATCTTATACGGAGAACCATCAACAGGTTCCTGATCACAGGACCTCAGGGCTCTGCTAGGCAAAAAGCCCTCTAACCTTGTGACTCTCCATGAGAAGCTCTCCGAGTCAGTGGAGGAATGTTAAACTGCACTCTAAAATAAATCGAAAGCCACCAACGCTATAGAGTCACAACATCATTTTGAACAACTTGGAGCTGTTTGATGTTTAAAGTACTTTGCAAAAATGTAGTTGTGAAAAAGCAAAAGCACGAGTTGGTAGACGTTTGCTTTTTATTCTCCATCCCGTTACTTCTCTGGTGTTGGGGACGCCTCCGTCTGCATGAGACCGACATTCTGAAATGTTTTCATGTGAATCCTGCCTCTTCGTTTTGCTAACGGCGAGATATTTATCTTGTTTTGTATCTTCAGCTGTACTCTCAGAGGACGCGGGGGAGAGCAGACGGCTCAGGCGCCGAAACGCAGCAGAGAAAGTGAGTTCCTCAAAGTTCTGTTGGCGCCACAAACAAAATTGTAAGGTTTGAAAAGGTTCACCTTGAATGTCAGGGTGAAACTGACATAGAAGGGGCAATTATCTGTGTCACTTACTGCATGGAAAAGTCTAGACTCCTCTCTTAAAAATTTGTTTTGTTTTGTTTTTGTGATTAATTTCACTACTTTTTCCAAGTACACTCCTGATAAAAATTTTAATGCCGGTTGGAAATTGGCAAAAATTAACATTTTGCACAGTTGAGGGGTGTTGAGTGTTCTAAGTAGAGCTTCAAGATGCAAAAAAGAAGAAAATGAGAGTGAGTGAGTGAGACAAGAAAATAAATTGCTGAAACTTGACTAATAAGCAGATTGTAACTAGAACAGTTTGGACTTAAAAGCTGACAAACTCAGCTGTCCATATCTAATTTCAGCTCTGCAAGTTTCAGGTTTAGGTAAAAGCTTTGGCAGATTTTTATTTAGGAGCATTTGTGTGCGTGTGTGTTTCTTTTCTTTTCCTTCTGTGCCCTCTTGAAACTCATGTTATAGTGATTGTCTGCCGGCTTTTCTATAGACGAACCTCTGGGGAGGATTTTGACGTCTACCTCCAGAACGTGAAAGCCCAGTCGGATGCTTTCAGGAGCAACAGTGAGTGACGGGTTTTTGCTTGATTCAAACTTGGCGCCAGTTTAAAGCTTTGATATATATATATTTTTTTTGTTTTAGAAGAGAAATGTGCCTTTTTCGCAGCTTAGCGCCTGTGTGTTTGCAGGACTTCCCTCTGAAGCGAACGCAGTGACGCCCAACACGGAGTACAGCTGGGATTTCACCACTAAGACCCGCTCCACCAACGACGACGGGACATCGCTCGATTTAGAGTGGGAGGACGAGGAAGGTAACGTCTTTCAGTGTTTTTTCACTTAATCTGCTGTTTTATCACTGGTACCTTAAAATGGGGTATCTATTTGCTGTGAAAGTTTGCTAATTACCAAGATAAATATGTCTGATTTTAGGTATCATATAAACATCTAATTAACTACATTAACATTTGTGGTAGGAGCGCACCAATAACTTGTCAAAGACGGCGGCCCAAAAATTGGCACTATTTGTGATGTATGGGGCGCCACCTTGGGGTGGTGCAAAAAATACGGCGGAATAATAATTTTTATCAGTATTTTCTGGCTCTAACAGCTGATTGTGCGTTGAAAACCCCTGGAGTGGTGCGTATAATCTGTCTGCAAACTGATCTAATCTCTCCTCAAACGTCTGCACATCAGCCGCTGTCGCCTTTTGCTCTGCCAATAGAGGAGGCTGACAGACAGAGCCGCCCGTCAGGTCAAGTCTACACAGTCTCAATTAACAACCATCACCCCGTTGTTGCCAACTTTGTTGCTTTATCTAGCAACTTCTCAGACAAAACTATTCGTGTCGGTCAAAATCGACAGGTCGGGACAGAGAATTGCACCCGATGTAACCCTAATTTGTGATTTTGCAACACAACACAATGTGAAAACCTCAAGCCACTAAGTAATTTCTAGAGCAGCGTGTCCGTACAACCTTAAAACATCTTAATTTTATGAATATTAAATTAAGGCCTTAAAATGTCTGAAATGACATTTACAAAAGTAACTCAGCCTTTAATATCACCTTCTTAAAATAATAACCTGTCTTTTTTTTTTTTTTGCCAGAAGTGATTTTTTTGTTTTTTTTTCTTTGGGCTGAAACATCTTTTGTTGTGAAGCTCTGGTGGTGATTCTTTTTTTCTTTTTTGCCTAAATACCTTTTAATGAAAAAGGACATGTGGCAGTATTTTAGGAAGGTGGCAATATGTAAATCAAAGGTCATAAATATTGTCTTGACAGGATTATTTAGTCTCGCATATTCTGTGTATTTTTTTTTTTTTTCTCGTGGGATTTTCTTTCAGGCAATAGTTTGAGTCGCACGCAGACTGGAAACAGTAAAGGCTACCGCTAACTAGCTGCTAACATTTCCTTGCCAGCTAGCCAGAGAGCTTCTTTTTTTTTTTGCATCCATCCTGGATAGCTGCACTTTTGTTGCCATTTGGCTGGACGGCGTCAATACATTTCTGTGGAGATACAAGTCTTAAATTCCAACCATAAAGATCTTAAAAACTCTTAAATTTGAGTTGGTGAAACCTGTAGAAACCATTCAAGGTAATAATAATAAAGACTTGTAGATGTTGGAGATAAAGACAACATCTTTCCTCCACAGGAATCAACCGAGCTCTGCCGGCCTGGGAGCGGTCTCGGACCGAGGAGGACATCTTGCGGGCGGCCCTGCGGCCCGGCAGCAAACAGGTGACCAGTGGGCCCACCTCGGCCTCCGAGGACTCCAACGCTCTGGAGTGGGAGAACGACTTTGCGAGTACTCACCCGGAGGACGGCGGCGACGCCGAGTTCGAAGGGTTCGTGAACCCCGTCCTGGACACGCCCTCAGAGGACGCCTCGGACTCCGGCCTCAGGGCGGAGAACCAGGACAGATAGTGTCCGGCACCAAAGGAGACCTCACCAGCTTTTTGCCTCATGAATCCGAAATGTCACTTTGTTGTAATCCGTAAAGGACCTCTGATGCTGGAGAAATTTGTTAATGGATCCAACATAGCAGAGTCTACAGACAACTTTTTTTCTTCCTCAAACGTGTTTTCAGTGCCTTCATCTGCTACAATATCTGACCATTGAGCATTGTAACTGTCCTTCCTTCTGCTGTTTTAAACATTGTTCAGAATGTGCTGCTTTCTTTTTTTTTTTTATGATTATGATCGGTGCTTGAGTGACCGAACTGAAACCAGGTTGTTGGCAGGAAACTTTAACATGACCGGTAACTGTAAAACTAAACGGATGCTTTAGGAGAACAAGGTGTTGGTTTAGCCAACAGAAAGACAAAGTGTCACTTTTACATCTTAGTGTCTGAAGGCCAAATGCAGCTTTGAGTCCAGGTGGGCGTCACACAGTTTTTATGATTATTATGTATACAAAGGGAATATCGAGCAGTCAAAATTTGACCCTCTCAATTTTATCCAATACAGTGAAACAAGAACTGCAGTCTCTGTTCTAACAATACAGTTTAAATCAGATTCATACTGAAAGTATCAGACTAAACCTTTCCTGATTTAGGTAATTATGGTAATAATACCAGAATTATTTACCAAAAATTCCCCCAAAATGTCAAAATGTTGAGAGATCATTTTACTTAGCTCTTAATAAACTTGCCTTTTATTGAACTGTATGACTCGGGTCAAACCTTTTGTGTCCGTTTCCACAAGATTCCCACAACAGTTTTACTGGAATTCTGGCACCATTCCTCCTGACAGAACTGGTTGCCATGCCAACACATTGACTGTGTTGTCCTTAAGCTGTTTTGTAACTAATTCGGCAGTATGCTTAGGATAACTCATTTGCGCCTTGACGTTCCCTTCTCTGATGACGTTGCTTGAGCATGTCCACATGAATGTTCTTTCTTCACATTTTACTCTCTGTTTTGTAAAGCGCACCATTCCCTCCTGCAGCAAAAATAAAACCCACCCACACATTTGACACGTGCTTATAAACTTCCCACTTTCCCCTCAAAATTTTATCGGTGGTCATCGAGACCAGAAAGGCTTGTACCGAGTTTCATTTCTTCCTCGGGACGTTGAAAACTGGATCCGTTTGTTCCTGAGTGCATTTAGCGAGCTGTAATCTGGGTTTTACGTTAGCTTTGGAAGTCGCGGCCTCGTCCTCTCCGCGCGGCCTTTCGGCCCCCGAGTCGGTACGAGACTCGTTTGGCTGCGGAGCGTGTCGCTCGGTTAGCCAGCATCTTCAGATCGACTTGCTTTCGCTGTGGAGTCATTGTGCATATTTAGTACGAAAACATGTTTTAAGACGTCTGTATATGCATATAATTATTTCTCAACTGATTACTTAGCAGGGAAGAAAATCGGTCAAATCAACAGACGTAAAATCGCTGCACTACAAGGAAGATTGTGTTTTACATCCGACCAACTACGTTTAAAAAAAAAAAAAAACTACTTTGAGAATAAAACGTACTTGTTTTCACGTAGACCGTTTCACTGCGATACTCCCAGCACACAGTAATTGCATTCAGCCCCCATTTGGAAATAGTTATCGGTTCACCCGTGGAACGAACTGGGGAAACGGTTTGGTAACTTCGCTTTCATAAACACTTGGTGGAGAAAGGATCTTCTGTCTCTAAATGTCAGACGTTCAACCTGCTAACTCTGAGCAGAGTTACTGCCTGTGCTTTCCTTTCTCACTGGGGGAATGAGGCTGACCGGTGCAATCGATTTCAAGATGCACAGCCAACATTTGGAGGTTTGTTGTTGTTGGGGAACGGTGATGTAAAACCGGAAAACAGTCCCTGTAGAAGCTTTACGAAAGGTTTTTGTCCATTTTCGATTTTTACCAGGCTCTTTAAAATACCTTGACTGACCGGACTGCTCCTGCTATAACCCCAAAGATTACCACATTATGTGAGTAACTGCATTTAGTCACACTTTCAAATATGTTGGCATTCATTGATTGAAAGGAGTAACGAAAAAGTAACAAAACGGATGGATTTGAACTTTATAAATTAGAATGTATCACGATAAATGATAAGCGATACAATAAACGCCAACACGTACTTTCAGAGTGAGTGTGCCTCGAGGATTCTTAGATGATTTAACCTACAAATGTTCGTGTTTCAGGACAACCTGTGTGCAAAACAATCTGATTTCAGCGCCATATGAAATCCTGGCAGTTGCATGCATACATCTCGAGAAATCACAGGACGACGCCCAGGTTACACTCAGCACTCCAGAACGCAGAGGCAGAACATTACAGATGTCTCAGAACTCTAAAAACTAAATCCAAAAAGTCAGCAATTTCCATAGAGACATTTTTAGTTTATTTTTTTTCCTGGCTCTGTATGCAGTCTTTGTGACGTGTTCAGCATCTGTGTGTGCCGCATGTTAGCCAGCTCCAATCAGACACAGTGTACCGACGGTGCATGCGTTCTTCATTGTTGACTGTGACCTCTCATCAGAAGGACAGTGAATGTTGTCAGATATGAAATTCTGCTCATCTTAAATGTTTTTGTGGTTGTTGTTTGGCAGTATATTCTGAAAGATCTGACGCAAAGCAGGATTCTAAAAACTAGTCTCTTTTAAGATGACGTCAAAACTCCAAAGAGCAATTCATTAACATTTAATGCCAAAGTTAATTAGAAAATCTACGTGGGAAGGCAAATTACTTTTAGAGTGGTGACCATCAAAATAGGACTTAAAACGTCTTCTAATATGATTCCTGTGACATGTGGGCAGTTGAGGCGCACCGATTCCAGTTTTCTTTCTTTTTTTTTTTTCTGGCTAATTGTCAATCTATAAAAAGCCGATTTTTTTTAGCTGATGCCAATTTTTTCTTTTGTTTTAATAAAAACATTTATTTTTTGTTTAGAAAGTTTCAAAATATATAGCGAAAAAGTAAATCTCGCATGTTAATATCAGGCTGACCCAACTGGCCGGTCACCCAAAATTAAGAAAGTCTGAGTCTGGTTCATCGGTGTCCCCCGAGCTTACAGTGATGCTGTTGGTGTGTCCAAATCTGTTGTGAACAAGTTGGTCAGAAAACTGATCATCACTGTTTCTTATATTATCACAAGAGCTTTTGTTTAGTTTTCACTCTGATCACTTTCTTAGCTTGTCTTGGAGGATCTTTAAACCAACTCTCATGTCGACCGGTGGGAGGGAGACAACGACCTGGAGAATGTGCAGAAGACACAGAGGTTCATTTTTTTTTTTAATCAGTAATTTTTTTAATCAGAATAATTTACTGCACCATTTAATAATTTAATTTTATGTTTTGTTGTGATTGTTGTTTGAACTTGGTTTATTTCTTGTAAATTGTGTAAAAAAAATAAAAAATAAAGTATAATTAAACATTCCTTGTCATGATGAGTTGAAGAAAATAAATTCATAGTTTTAAATGCTTGTCTATAGTTTCACTCTGTTTGATTTATTGTTGCAAAGCAGTGATGTAGTAAAGTTCTTATTAACAGATTTTTTTTATTCCAAAGTCAGCATTCATGTTTTGTCCTGTTGTGTTCATATGTTATTACATATATTGATTTATGTAATAACGTTTACTGAGTTTTCATCTAATTTCTCTTCTCAGTGCAAGAAGCTGCTTTCCTGAACATTTCCCACTTTTGAATAATTCTCTCTTTGAAATGGTTGAATAATAGCAGAGCTGAATCGATTAATCGTGATTAATCGATTATTGAAGGAAGTAATCGCCAGCTAATTTAGTCATTGATTAATCGTTAACTGGAGCATACGGGCTCTGAAAAAGGTCATATTTGGGTCACTAATTAAATCAAAGCTGAACAAAAACAAACATTTGAGATATAAAAAAAGAAATTTCTGTAAATATGTTCTGGCGAAAGAAAATCCTCAAGTGACATAACATTAGCTTCACCTGATTAAAATTCTGTTTTAAAAAAATATCCTAGAAAGCACTCTTTTGCATTCAATTACTAATAATTTAATCCAAAACTAATCATCAGATCAGGCTGAGGTTTTTACATGTTGATGTTGGAAGTCTTTTTTAGCTGTAAATGCATCCTGTGCTACTAATCAACACAGGAGTGTCGCGTTATTATATTTTCAAATGTTTATTTTCTTATTCAAAAGAAGGAATTGTATCGTTTATTTGCACCTTTTAATGTACTTCTAATATTGTATAAAATAAGCTCAAGTGTTTAAATGAGAAATCTGCAGAATTTTCTTTTTACCCAATTAATCGACAGAATAATTGATTATTAAGACAATCTTTACCTGCAGCCCTGAATACTATCCTTTAAAATCCTTCCTTGAATCAAACATAGTTAGAGTTGCTCTTTCCAATGTGAAAGATCAACTAGGAGATGCTCTTTCAACTGATGGTTTTCCTGCTTGGCAGAGCAGCTCACAAATAACAGCACTCCTACTTTTTCTGTATTGGCTTTCTATAGATGAGCGTTCCCTGCTAAATTCCTCCGGAAGTGGTCCGGTTGTAAAGTGTTGCTTCACACGGTGCTTCCTCTATTTGCAAATTTTTCTACCAGGAATTGCTTTGCCGTTCGTGAATATCGAGTTGATGCAGCTCCTCTGACGACTGGGTAAGCCGCCAAACCGTTTGTTCTCAGATGTGTGCGGCGGAAAGCAATTCCACGTAAAAGCAACAGCCTGACCTTAATATGCTGTGTGTTGTTAATGACTTGTGGAAAAAGCATCACTATGAATTTAAATGCAGGCCATTTGATACAGTAATTTAATGGACACAGGAATGAGTGTGTGTGTAAATTTTTGTGCAGAAGGCTGTAATTTCATTTGTAAAGTGTATGCTTAGAGTATCTATCAATAATGCAGCTGTATGTAGTTCCCATATGGAGCAGAAGTGGTTGCAATACATAAAAAAAAGCACAATATCTTGGAAAAAGTATCTGCACCCTTTGAACTTTTGCACATTGCAATCATAAAGTGTTTATTTATTTTAAGCAAATAAATAAATAAAATTGTCTGGCTCGTTGGACCTTCCACAATGGTTCTTAATAACTGTGGCCTAAAAATTATTTTTTTTTAAATTCAATATAGGCAATATAAATTGAAAAACAAATGCTGGTTTAAATGGGTTGTATACATGTGATGAATTGATTTTACACAACAGAATGACATTAAAAATATTTGTTTCAGATCATGTTGGGGTTTTTTATATATATATTTTCCTTAAATTTCAACATCCCACAAAAGGAAATGAATTCATCTTATTTCCTGTTAGTTTTTTTTTTGTTTGTTTTTCTTTACTTTGAAACCTAAGATCAGAAATAACACGGGGTTCTTTAAAAATGGCACATTTTCCAAAGTAGATGTTTATCAAAAAATTTTAAGTGGTATGGTTTTGTTTTAAGCAAAACGTAGTTAGCTGGACTGAGTAGTTTATGTCAAAGCTCACTTACATGTTTGAATGGTTCAGTCAAAGTCCAGAACGAAACTAAATTGAGAATTTGTCCTGCAACTTTTAGATGTTCCTCTGCTGCACCACACCTGAATGGAATAATTAGGTCATTAAGGCTCTGGAGATCTTATTTACACAAGGTGGAGGTAATTAAGCCATTTCATTCCAGCGTTTTGTACCTGTGGCGCATCTAAAAACTGCAGGACAGCGGCCCTTGAGGACTGGAGTTTGAGACCCCTGGTCTAGACTGTTCCATAAACAGACCCCTCTAATTGAACTACATCTCTCCATTGTCACCATTATAAATAATTTAAATAATTTCAGTTCCTTTTAGTTTATATTTGCGTTCTCTCTTTACAAATCTGTTTTGATATTGCAGAAAAAAAGAAAAAAAAATCTACCTTTCAATATTACCATACATTGTGAAGGATAATGTATGGCGGCATCTACGCCTCCAGACCACCAGGGGGCTCCCAAGGTGTTCTTTGTCTTGTTACAGATTGCAAATCTCAAAACTTCAAATCTGAATTCATGAGAGTTTGGATTGCATTTAAAATTGCTCTGGGAGTTTTGTTCTTCTATTCAGTTTGGATGTATTTCTTATTAACAGTCATAATTCACATTGTGTAATTTCTGTTTGTGTTTATGCACAAATCTCCTTTCATGCACATAGGAAAACTGTGAGTAAATTTGAATAAATTACAATTATTTGGATTTTAATGCGAGTACAAATTATTAAGTGTGACCCCTCCTTTCCCTCGTTACTTAGTCGGAATTGAAAAGCTGGACAGTAGACAATATCAGCACCAAATGAGCAAGTCAGTGAAATAATCCTACATCCACAAGGTATTTACTGATATTTAATCAGTAACAAATTTTACAAGTCAGGATAGACAATGGATGGATGGAATATCACATTTAGACGATCTTGAATTGGGCCCCCAAATCAAATTCTGCCCATGGCCACACAGTTTTTGGTCGCCTCTGTTTAGAAATATTTCCTAAAGCGTTCGACAATTGAAAACCAGAAAATTCATCAGATTTACACTAATTATCCACTTAAGTAACAGGTCGACGGCTGCCCACTAGTGGCGGACCCACAAACACCGCACTATATTCGGAGGCTGAATGGAGAGTCCGCATTCCTAACAGTGCGGTCCGTGGGAAGAGTTTCGTCTGCGAAAACGGGAGCGAGTCTGGAGGAGCGAGCTGGATTAATTAAAATTAAACGGATTAGCAACGCGGGAATTGTTGAAGTCTCGAGCGACTGACAACAAAGGGTAACAATACAACAAACCACGGCGCTCCAGACTGAGTGGAGCCAGCAACTTGTGCGCGAGAGAGGGAGCTTCAGCCTCATCACGACCCCCGTAAGACTTCACAGACAACACGGAAACACACAGAAACAAAACACTACGCTCATATTATTGTCGCTTTCTTACACGTTAAGCAGGTATTGCGTTTGGAGCCGTTTTTTTGCCCTTATTTTTGCGTACATGTAGTTGGAGGGAAAACGTTTTAAGTTAGAGCGCCGTGGATCATGCGCAAGATGGATCGAGTAAATCTTATTTTAAGCGTGCCTCTGAACGTCGTATTTTTAGCAGGATAAAATGTGTTTGATGCAGTTAACATGACCGGACTGGAGATTTGGCAAGTCTCCAGCCCGGTTCACTCTAGTTCTCGCTAGAGTGAGAACTATTTTTTTTTCCTTTTGGTGGCGGCGGAGGGATATGCGTTTGTTTCCAGTCTAGTTCTCTCCTGGATCTGGAGGACACGGCGTGAGGAGTCGGAGAGAAGAGTCGGCTGAAGCAAGGCGTAATTTACAAGTAGAAAAGTTGTGACTTTGGATTGAAATAGTCTCAAGAACGACCACATGTATGGAACCTTAACTCCGTACGAAGGTATGTAGCTAAACCCCGGTTTTGCCATTGCGGCAAACGAGTAAAAGTAAAACGTAGAGAGCGTCATCGGTGCGGCGTCCGTAGGCTCGCTGCTCGGTCCCACTGAGGAGGGCTAGGCTAACAGCTAGCACATTAGCCTTGCGTCACTTATTAGAAGTTTAAAAAGTTTCTGGAAAGAAGCTGACGGTGAAAGACAAAAGCAGCTTATGCTACACGTCAGGAGTAAAACAACAGTTTTTTTAAAATTAATTGTTGTTTTAAAGAGAGCATTTAAGTCTTAAACTTTATTCTTTTAAGTAGATAAGCTTGCTTTTTGTGAAGCGTTTGACATTAACTTTATGCTAAACAAGTTCTGTTAACGAGAGCTAGGCTAGTTAGCTTATTCCCAAGGGGAGTTCTCACCGTAACGCTCAATTCACCATTGAAGTTTATATATATCTTTTAAATTAAATATATATACATGTATTAAAATATATGTATTGTAGTTGTGTAAAGTTCGAGCAGCACAGCTTATCTTACTACAATTTTAGGGTTTGTGTAACATTAGATGAGCCTGATTCCTGTCTGTCTCTGGGTGGAAAAGCGGAGGGTGCTCTCTCCGTTGTTCCGTGTTGTCATTCCCCTCCACTTTACATTTGCACATTTCAGACACTCAAAAGCAAAACGGAGAATTAATGAGCTGGTAAGTGTTTCTTTATCCCCCCAGTTCATGTTGAATCTTGTAGGGTTTTTGGAGCAGTTCAGTCAGGAGCTTGTAGTGCGGCCTTATCTTCTATAAATCTGAGATAATTTGCTTTCTACTGCCTCTGCTTGACCACTTCACCGACTTCTTGGCTTGGTCTTTTGTGTTGTCAAGGTTTCTGTACACGCTGTTTATAGAACTGCTAATCATGTGACTGTGTGTATATGTATATATATATATATATATATATATATATATATACATATACACACACACACCTTCTTCTTGCGCAGAAATTCCTGATGATCTCTGCAAGGCCATGAATCATCTAGTGTGGTGGTTTCAGTGATTCAGGAGATGAGTGGTATTGTATTCTCCTCCCAGCCATGTGTTTCAGAATGTGTCCATGAAAATGTGTGTTTAAGAACGATTTGATCTCCGTCTTTGATAGTTGAAACGTGATAAGCTATCACGACGAACTGTGAACTTGAAAAAGATTAGCAATATAGATGCACTGATCAGGTTTGCCCACACCGATTTCTTTCTTTCTTTCTTTAAAGTCTGATGGGGATAATATATTTAAAATCCAGCAACAAACGAATGAGTTAATTTTCCCAGATACTGTGACTCCCAACATGTAGCATCAAAATCACTAGCAGTTCACCGATCCCATGGTTAAACAGAACTGGCCAATTTTTGGGTCGCCATTCTGCTGTTCATTATGTGCCCTAAAACTAATTACTGAAGTTGAACCAGTCAGATTTCTGATTTTCTTTTGTTCTGATTTTGACCAATTTAGAAAGCTAAATTATCCTTTGTGATTGTGGAAAGGTAAAGTAAAAATAGAGTAAATGAAGTTTTAAAATGCAAAACCAAAGGGTAAATGTTAACAAAACGACCATTTTCTAAGAAGAAGTAGGGAGAGGTTTTAGTTTTAAATGGAAAACGTTACAAACAATGCAGACTAATTTGTCAAAATGTGTGTCTAACTTTTATGTAACAAAAAATACCAAAGTACCCGCCATTGGTTGACGAGTTCAGACTGGAAATGTTGGGACTTTTGACATACTCAACAAATAAAGCAAAGACACTTTTTCATATTTCAATCTACTAATTTTGCAATCACAGCTGTAAATGTTTAGTTGTTTTTTTTTTCTCTGATCCATTGGTACATTTCTAATCAGCAACTATTGATTGTAGCGCACCGACAGGGCAAAATGTAGTAATTAAAAAATATATATGAATGTTAAAATTACATGTATAGCCTATATTTGCACACTTCTACTAACCACAATCAGAGTTTGAAAAAAATGTAAATATGAAACGTTAAAATTCACTTTATTTTGAAAATCAATCACCACTGCCTCCTGTCTGGTTGTGAAGCTGGCCACTGCGCTGCGCCGCTTTCAGGAGTGAACTTAAATAGAGACGACAGTCTGAAGTAGAGGGAGAGAAAGAGCGAAAGAAAGTTACCTGAGGAAGGTGAAGTTGAATCCATTTCTAGTTCAAACTTGTAAAGGTGACCCCAATATCAACGTATGCTGCATTACTTTAAAACAAATGTGCACTTTGGTGAATAGAGTCAAATTATGGAATAGTTTGGATGGGGATTTGAAAAAAATGTCCTACTTTAAACCAATTTGAAATAATTTAAAAGAAAAATTAAGATAAAGTCTTATACTCTCTTGAGTTAATGAGGAGAATTATGTTATATTCTTGGTTTTTTGTATATGCGGCCATGAAAACAAGATTTATTTGTAATGATTGAGAAAGCAGCAGGTTTTTGTAAGGTTTTTCTTTTTCTTGCTCCCTTTCGCTCATTTAGATGAATTGCTACAAGACAATGTTTTGTACATTGTTGATGAAATGTGTTTTGATAGTTGAGTGAATAAAGTTGTTGATTTATTTGAACAACAGTAAGGTGGCTAACAAATGTAGTTTGGCGATAATTCATATCATTTCAGATATATTTTGAAGGCTCCTTCAGAATGTGTTTTTTTTTAAGCTGGTGTCACCCCCACCAGTTAAAAAAAATCTTTGTGGAAACCCTGATCTACATAGTCTTCAATGATTATTTTTGTTAAAAAAAAAAAAAGTTCACCTTTTTTGACCTCATATCATGATGACAGCATGACTGTCATCATTGCTAACGGATGATTAGCAACGTTTAAGTCTAAAACCGCCGGGTCTGATGTAGCCCTCATCAGCCTCTGTTGAAACATCTGCCTGCCGAGGAAAGGGCAAACAAAATCCAGAACTTTTTGGGTCCGATAACGTCTGCGCTTCCCTTTTGTGTCCTCCTTCCTCCGGTTCCCCCCTTCGCTTTCATGTGCGCGTAGAACAATGAGCGGTGGGAGTGGGCGCACCGCTGTCGGACAGCTGTGGTCCGGGAGGGAGAGACCGGGCAGAGATGAGATGGAGGAGGAAACGGCCCTCCTGGTCACATCCTTTTCCACCGACTTAGTTTCACAACCGCCCAAACCGCCCCCAACCAAACAGCTGCTTGTGCAGCCAGAGGCGACATGTGTTTGACCCCGATCCGAACGATGCAGAGCGAAGGGCGATGTATCTTAGGAAGGTTGAGGTTGCCGAGATTTTTGGCTATATGTTTTGTTTGTCTTGACTTTTAGCGTTTCTGATAACTGACAATAATACAAGTACAATTACATGACGGCAAGTATGCAAGCACATCGAATTGACAAAGTGTTTATTTTTGATCCGTTAGGTGACGCTGCTCTTGTATATTTCACCAAATATTGAAGAAAATTATTTCTTAATTTTTACAGATCAATAAGACATTCTTAATTATCTCAGTGATTTTACGCAGGTCAGTGTATCCCTTAAAGTTATGTTTTTTTTGGGGTTTTTTTCTCTCATGCTTGCAGGAGCGCAGCAGATCAAAACCACAGTGCTGCGCCGTGCGGGAAGGCGGTGGCCTCCAGAGGAGCCGGCAGCGATCCGAGCAATGTCTGCTTTCTTTTAGAGCGCGTGTCAGACGTTCGCCGGTGAGACCTGCAGCCGCGTCCCGATCCCAGCACACACACGCCCCCCCTTCCCCCTCATCCAGCCCTCTCTTCCCATCATCCGCGGTGACCCTCTCCGAACAGCTTGCTTGGAGGGCCCTTCCTGACCAGGAGCAGCTGCGTCCTGCTTGCTGACTCCCGTTCCTCCCTTGCTTCCTGTCCTTGGTCGGACAAGGCTGAAACCTCCTCTAAGTTCACCCCACCCATCATCTGTGCTTACATTCACACACTCAGGCGCTCTTTTAGAGTTCGTTTTGGACTTTTTTTTTTTTTTTCCTCCCTCTCCCCTAAAACCCTGAACTGACCGACAATCCCAACAGTCTCGCAGCCGGCAGCATGACCTCCATGTCCAGCCTGTTCTCCTTCACCAGCCCGGCGGTCAAGCGGCTGCTCGGCTGGAAGCAGGGCGACGAGGAGGAGAAATGGGCTGAGAAGGCGGTGGACGCACTGGTGAAGAAGCTGAAGAAAAAGAAGGGTGCCATGGAGGACCTGGAGAAGGCGCTGAGCTGTCCCGGTCAGCCCAGCAAATGCGTCACCATCCCCAGATCGCTGGACGGTCGGCTCCAGGTGTCACACAGAAAGGGCCTCCCCCACGTCATCTACTGCAGGGTGTGGCGCTGGCCGGACCTGCAGTCGCACCACGAGCTCAAGCCGCTGGAGGTGTGCGAGTATCCGTTCGGCTCCAAGCAAAAGGAGGTCTGCATCAACCCGTATCACTACAAGCGAGTGGAGAGCCCCGGTAGGTGCTACTGGTCCGACTGGTATGAAACTCACGGTTTATAAAAATACAAGCAGATTTTATTTGGGTGTTTTGGAAAGTGCTTGATTTCTGTATGAAGTCCTTGAAAGTGTTTGATATTCAAACTGCACGGTTTGTTAATAAAGTGCAATCTAACGTGTGATGAAAAGCCTAAATTTGTAAGGCATCATTTACAATTGAAACCAGATATTTAAAGATGATAAAAAGGTTTTTTGTTTTTTTTATTGCTGTCTGAAGTTAAATCAGACTAAACTTTTCTTGTTTTGTCAGTTAGAATCACTGAAATTTGATGTAAAATAGTGAATTGAAACAGTCTTCTTTAGTTCATTTGTATTTTTTAAATCTCCTAAGTGGTGCTAGACAAATGTGAAAACTTACCTTGAAAATGCTAAAAAAAAACAAAAAAAAAAACAAGTCCTTGAATTTTACCATGGGAAACCCTGTTCTCACTAAAGGAAGAGAAAAATTCACTGATCAGAGTTTTTATGGCCGATTTTTTGAGTTTCATCTGATTTGGGTTTAAAAGTTAATCTATAAGAACATCAATTCATCTTTTTTTTTTTTTTTTTTCCTAGCTTTTCTGCCATTAATTAACCTTCAATTATTTATATTTTGAACCAAAAGCGACATCACATTTAGAGTGAAAGCACACAATGAAGAGGGTTTTGCTATTATTTTAAAACAATGGCAAAATAATCACATGATCATGACTTAATTTTATTGATCCCAAAGGGAAATTCAGTTCCAGCTGCACAGCCTCCAAAACTAGGGGGAATAATCGTCCAGAAAATCTTACATTTTTTTCTGCCAGAGACAGGAAAAAACATTTTTAACAAAAAAAAATCAGAATGTGAGAGCTAATACCGACATGCTGCCACCTTGAGGGAATGTAAAACCCATTCCCACAAAGCTGCCAACCACAACATTAGGAGAACATGTGCTTGCAATACTGATTCTTAAAATTGCTGTAATGAAATTAGAATATCTCTTCTGATTGAGTCATATTTCCAACTGGCCAAATGCTTTATAAATATACATGGGCATTAATATGTCCTACATGTTCTGATTGCAGTATTGCACACGTCGATATAACTATCTGGATTGGAACTGGATCCTTTGTGCAGCTTGTCTTCAAACTTATGCTGATCCAGCATATTTTGTGAGTGACAGATGCTGCAAGGCCTGACGTGTTAAACGGCACCAACTGTATTTTACTCCACACTTTTATCAGCTGAGAGTTCACTGCTGTTCCCTGTTGCAGTCTGAATGAACCAGACATGCCTGAACATGTAAAAAGAAAAACTTCCTTTCAGATAACTTCTTGAAGCTGCTCTGTTACTGAAAACAGTGAACTTCAAAGGGGAAGTGTGATGTAAAATTGACTTTTTTGAGCTCTACATCATGTTGTAATGTAATTACCGCATCACAAACATACCTGGAGTGTTGGTTTGAGAAATCCTTTAATCTCCATGGCAACTATTACATTTGGGTGGACCAAGCTCTGCCTTTGAGGACAAAACTCCTCTCAGAGTTACAGTTTCTAAGCTTCCACCTCACAAAGCATCCCTAACCATCGACTCCCCAGCTCGGCTCCTTCAGACTAGCCAGCAGCAATTGGTAAAGGCCTGGTGGAACATCAGCTCAGCTCATTATCCAGGCTACTTCTGGTAAAAACATTGTTAAAGAGTTAAGAGAGGTGACATGTAGCGATGACCTTCTGAAGGCGGAGTTTCAGAATGAACAAAGAGACAAGAGGCAAAATTTCAAGGTGTTACAGTCAAATCAGATTTTTTTTATATACAGCATTTTTTAGAACAGAGGGTTCCATAGATACTTGATTGTGCTATAAAATGGCACTAAGTGCCTGGTAAACACATAATACTGCCTCTTTAAAGTCTTTTCATCTCGTCTGAACTAAACATGTTCTTTACTCCTTGTGATCATCACAAAACATGATACCTGGGACTGACATTTTAATCTTATGCCTGGCTTGATTTCTACTTAATGAATTTATATATTTAATAAATAGTTAGCAGAGCTGATGTAGGGGCCTAAATGGATCCCTTTTGTTGTATTTTAACAAAATTACATACAAATTTTGTATATTAAAAATAAAAAGTATTAAAATCATTCTGAATATTTTTAAAGATTTAGGCTTTACAAGTGAAAAAAATCTAGCCCTTTAAATGATTTTTATAGCTCCATTTGTCATAATGACACATTATTTTACTGGATGATAAATTGTCCCAGAATTTATTGCATTAAGCAATAATGTCTTTTTGGACCATTTTCAACTAATACGATGATAAGCGGCATAATAATGCAAGTTCCCAACGTTATTTTCCAAAGAAGATTTAACACTGGAACTGGAAGACATTTTAAATATCCAAAATGAATAAACAAAGCAGCTGAAACAATAATAAATGTACTATAAAGTCTCAAAAAGTAAAATAAAACAAAAGTTTGACTATTTTGGTCAAACATGGAAAAAAAATAAAAACTAACATAACAAACTTCCTTTCAAATGATTCAGAAAGTTCAATCAGGAATTATAAACAGAATGTAAAATAAAAATTAAAGCATGATGTCACTCAGACCACAAAGCATAGAATTAGAGTGAATAGATCGGACACGATACCCAATCTAGAATTTATTTCCATATCGGGATACATGCAGTCGGTAGCTTTAAGTATTTACCGTTTTATTTCCAGCCACATCAACCAACAGTTTTACTCACAACATATTTTACTCAAATTGTTCCACTCTTAATTGCTGCTTCGCATCTTGTGAGTAACAAATATACACATCTAACTGTGTACTGTCCGACATTCATCTTCGTTCCAAAAAGTGTTTTCCACAGGCTGTAAAACGATGTGAAAAGAGAGAAATTGTCAGCAGACATGACAGTAGCCAGTTTGTCGTATTTTGTCCCGTTGAAATTAAAATGATAGTGATTGCTTTGCGACAGTCTGAACTATTGCAAGTTAATTAGAAAAGAAAATCTTTATTTTAGAGCTCCAGAAACCCCAGCAGGACAAACCTTTTTCTGTCTTGGATGAACGGATGTATTTTTTTATTCCCTAGAAGTCGCCAGTCTTTGCATTGTCATTCTGTAGTGTCGTGTTTAGATGCCGCAGCCCACCACCTGGCAATACGCCTAACCCAGTTAAATAGCGGATGAAATATGTCGCTTTTGCAGTTATTGCCAACATCAGTATGACTGTGACGGTAAATACAATTAAAATGATTTCCTGCACTTGCGTCCACACATTAACGGCAGTGTTTGTAACCAAGGCGATCGATAAGCACACAGAGTAATTTTCTGAATTATTACGCCACCATAATGTTGTAATTTAATTTTTACAACAAAGACATAATGATTTAGGTTGTTTTTTTTTTTTTTTCTTATTCATTTTTAATAAATGGATGATGAATGATTCTTCAAGTCGTGCCAGATCCCTTGGAGCTCGGAATACTGAGGAGCTGGTAAACAAATCCACAAAGGTCAGCAGGCTGTCATCATGCAGGCCTGTTCAACCCGCCTCTTCCATTTCACAGAAAATCAATATCACTAGCTCTAGGAGTCTTATTAGATTATATGCCTCAGGCACTCCAGATTGGGTGTGGCATCAGAGAGCGGCTTCCTAAGCGCACAAACCACTCAGCCTAAACTCCCAGCACTTTCCCTGTGTAAACCTCCCCGCTCGTCTCCTAATGTCATTCACACACCCCATAAACACAGTGAAGGATGACCCTGACAGGACGGCCTTTCTGACACTGGGCTTGCTTGAGATCGCCAGCTCTTTATTGACTGGTTCAAGGATGTGGATCACATGTCGGTCAGGAGACGCTGCACATTTGCAGCATATCAACAAAGGCTTTCAGAAGGGTTTCAGATGATGAGAGAGAGAGGATCTGTTAGCTCTTTATGATTTATCTCTGTGTAAGCTGCATTAAGAAACCTGGGGTTCCTGCGCATCCTTCAAAGGTCTTGAATTAATGCATGTAAAATTGAGGACTTAAAATCTCTGAAATTCATTGCACAAAGAGAAAGTTGGCCTTAAATACGTTAATCACGGGTCTTAAATTTTGTTGAGGCAGGACTATTTAATCTCATTCTATGTAGCTTATTTTCTTGAGGGACTTTACTCTCATGCAAAACTTTGAGTTGTGAACAGATATTTCACTGCGTTCTGTAACCAGAATACAAGCTAGTTAGCTGCTAGTTAGCAGCAGAAGGCTGCTAACGCTTTTAATAGATTTTAATATACCTTGTTTGCCAGCTAATATATGTTAAATTAAAAATCTGTGGAATGTGCCATTTGTTTTATCCACTTGACCATCAGAATAGTCAATATATTACTAAAAATAATAGTTTCAGTCTTGATAGATATGTTTCCTTTATTTCTCCTGCCGTAATTTTAGCTGCAATGCTTCTGAGTTTTCTATGATATTATCTTAGTAATTGACTGTTTTAATTGAGTCGTTTAGAGTGACGAGTCTTTAGGAATCTTGAATATCTTCATGTTTTCTAGTCAAATGCGCAAATCTTTAACCTAGCCACTTGATATTTTACAGTTGTGCATTTCCTGTGTTAAACTAATGTTCCCTGGACTTCTTTGCTCTCCACCATCCAGTTCTCCCACCGGTCCTGGTACCGAGGCACAGCGAGTTCAACCCGCAGCACAGCTTGCTTGTACAGTTTCGCAACCTCACCCACAACGAGCCACACATGCCCCTGAACGCCACCTTCCCAGACTCCTTCCCGCAGCCGCACAGTGGCAGCGGCGGCAACAGCAATGGAGGAGGTGGAGGTGGTGGTGGAGGAGGAGGAGGAGGCGGCGGCGGCTCTTTCCCCATTTCTCCCAATTCCCCCTACCCTTCCTCTCCAGCCAGCAGCGGTACCTATCCCAACTCTCCTGCCAGCTCGGGGCCCTCCAGTCCATTCCAACTCCCAGGTACGCCAAGCTCACTCATGTACCCGACCCCGGGAAATACGCCAGGCTGTTGTTTTTCCTGAACTGCTTCTGTTGTGTTACGCAAGCAGCAAAAAGCGAAGAGTCACAAACGCATGTCTCACAGGAGCTCAGATGATTTCATGTATATATAAAAAACTGTGTTTAGTGGAGTTAAAAGGAGATTGTACTAATTGTTTTTGTGTACCATTGGTATCTAGGGTTGTTAAGAAAACTCTTTAAAAAATATTAATTTGGGTCAGAATTGACACAAACGAAGTCGTTTTCATCTTCCCAAATTAGCTCAGAGGTTCACATTGCAGCTCCTGAACCGTCATGGCCGACCAGAACCTGCACCAGGCTCCCCCTGGTGGTTGCTGTCCATTGTTTTGAGTATCAGGTGTTTTTACTTAGTTTCGGCTTCAATTGTAAAAATATTATATTGTGACAACCCTGTTAATAATGACACATTTTCTTTTCTCCTACTACTTCATTCTGAGCTCCAATTCAATTTTTTTAGCTCCTTGCTTTCAGGTTATTTTTAAAGTAAAACCATGGTTACGGCCGGGCGATAAATCCATTACAGCAATTAATAAAATATTTGGTTTTTGGAGATTTAATATTAGGGGTTAAGGGGCTTCCACAGTACAGAGTGACGTCAGCACGCCCAGGGCGGCCATTTTTGTTAAACGTTTTTTACAGCCTCTATTTATTTGGACTTTGAATTCAGGTCAACTCTACGATGGAGAACTAGGCCCAGGCCAAGATTTATATTTTTTATAACGAGAATAACGTCGTATTACCACACAGAAGTTGCAATGACACATAAAACAGTTGCCACATTACCAGAAAGATTTCATAAAATATAAAAATGTCATAACACCAGAAGA
Source organism: Poeciliopsis retropinna (assembly GCA_010277075.1). NCBI lineage: Eukaryota > Metazoa > Chordata > Actinopteri > Cyprinodontiformes > Poeciliidae > Poeciliopsis > Poeciliopsis retropinna. The sequence goes on along the minus strand of VMRM01000015.1, from coordinate 4,879,157 downwards.
AAGTTTGATATTACCAGATAAGTCATAATAGTTTGAAAAACACTTATCATAGTACCAGAAAGATTTTGGAAAATGAGTCGTCATATTACCAGAAGAGAGTTGAAGTAATACAAAATAGTTATATTCCCAGAAAACAGTTGCAGCAATGCAAAATATAAGTCATATTGCAATGAAAATTGTTACAGTGCAAAAACAAATTCAAAAACAAATTCAGTTGTATTTTTAAAACTCCTCCACAAAATATAGAAACAAAGTCAAGAGGAATGTTGAGCATCTTGTGAAGTTATGAGTTTATCGGTTTTATAAATGAAGAAGTCCTGAAAATCTTAATACATCAGCAACAAATTATCAGTAGTTGGATTTGAAAATGATTGCGGAAAAGAGTATTTTAAAGAAAGAAGTACACCGACTGATCTGCTCACGTCAGTTCACTCCATCAAAGATCTTTTCTCATTAAAACTTTTGTCATAATTTAACATGCTCTTATGGTAAAATTTGGTCTTTATTTTGCTAATATCATGACTTTATTCTTGTAATTAAACAAAAATTTCTCGTAGCCTGTCCCTAATACTTTGTCATCCCACGCACAGAAGGGATGACTGAAATAAAAGTCACTTTTTGAAAATGTTTTGTCATTTGTAATAAAAAGAAATCAAGGAAAGAAATGGATTAAAATCAGATATGTTATAAAAAATAAAAAGAAACAGATTTCAGCTTTATGCCATATCACTTACTGTGGTATTTTGCATCTTTTTGCAAAACTAACCAGATGAGTTTACCAGTTTGATCCTAATCAAACCACGTCTTAATGGGAAAAAGGGAAATGCCAGTGAAGTTCTGTCTGTCAGAGCATCAAGTATGGGCATCAGGAAGCCTTTATCCTCCTCCATTTACCTGCTGAAATTTTGCTGCATATTTAGCTGAAAAAAAGCCCAATGAATTGTTTGGGTGATAGTTTTTTGTTTTGTTTGTTTTTTATCGGTGGCTGTTACAGAGAAAAGTCCAGATCTGCTCTAGGGAGTTGAGTAGGAACAGATTTTAATTTCAGGATATAAACCTGTTTGGTGTTGCAGACGCATATTGTAGTTCAGATTTCTTTCCATTTCTTCTCTTCTCCTGTAAGGACTCAAACACCTCGTTGGCTCTTTGTCGGGAATGGGTTAGCATGTGGTTCAGAAGTGAGGCGTACGTGTAATCTGACACCGTTTCCGGGGTACAGATCCTGTGATGATTGTCTGGGGAGATTTGTGTGTGTGTGAGTGAGAGACCATTTGCCAGCAGCAGCAGCAACAACTGGTCTCATCCATTGCTAACTGCTCTTCATGTCTCAGCTGACACCCCGCCCCCGGCCTACATGCCCCCGGAGGAGCAGCTGGTCCAGGACAGCCAGTCCATGGAAACGAGCAGCAGCATACCTAGAGGTGGGAACCGCACACAATATCTGGAGAGTTAAAAAATTAAATAAAAAAATTCAGACGCATTTCGGCAAACCTGAAATATTATAGAAAAGTTATGTTCGTAAGTCTTCTGAAAATACATTGATTGCATCCAGATTGATTTATTATCTTTTAGTTATAGTGGATAATAAAACAGTCATATTACCAGAATGACTTTCTTGTAGTCATTCTGTTTGCTGGTTATTCAAGGGTAATGACAGCAGGATCATTAAACCATCAATTACAAATAAAAGTGAATACCTTCATCTTCAGCTAAAAGTAGGATCATTGAGCCACAGTCCAGTTGTTTTTTTTCTTTTTTTGTTGTAGTTCAGGACTAGCTTAGCTGGACGAAATGATAGAGTGGTAGCCTTTGTCCTTAAAATGTCTGTAACTCCATTTCCACTAATCATAAAATTGCCCAAATTGAAATTACAAAAATAAATTTGCTTTATGGAAACAATTTAGGAAAGACATCATGTTATTCGGAAAGTTTTTTACGTTAGAATGATGTGGTTTTTCAACGTAAAACAGTTTTCACATCGAAAGAGTCTCGCAAGCGACAGCCGGATGTTACTACTGGCAAAACCGCTGAAGAAGATGACAGGAAGTAGCAAGAGGGTGACAAGTTTTTGAACAATGTGCAGCTGGATCCACAAGAGCTCTCACAGCATCACAGAGTTCATAACGTGAACATGTTGAATCCATAGCTGTTCTGTAGAACCACAGACTACAATTTCCCCAGAAGCAGGGGGCTTGTCGCTCCAACGCCTGAATAAGACGCCGACGTCTCCTGGGATGGCTGGTAGATGATGAGCGATAGCACCACAGCTGAATTACCAATATGTCTCATTTAACTGTTTACATCTGTCGCTTTTGTTATTTTTAATGACTTATCATGTGAACAATCATCCCCCAATCCTAGTAGAGATTGGTGATGTTGCCAATACACTTAAGGCTTGACAACATCCCTAAGCCCAGACCACACCTCGTGAATCTCAGCCCAGCTCTTCAATTGGCTCTGCTTCACAATCAATCTTTGTTCATGTTTTTTCTGCTCTGTTTTTTTTTTTTTTTTCCTCCATTTATTTTCCTTCCTCTCAATGTTTCTTTAATTGATAAGTGTTTTTATTGATCTCATGTAGCTTTATGCTTTACAGAAAAACTGAATTTAGTGAAATAAGCATTTGAAACTTCTGTGGGTCTGGCAGTTTTTACCCATCGTGCTAAATGGCTTGGATTACTTCATACTCTGTGTTTCAGAGAATGAGCTTGAATCTGCCCTTTTTTTTATTTAGTTACTACATTCGAGGAACAGTAGTGTTTCAGGAAATTCAAAAAAAAAAAAACACAAACCGAAGCATTTAAGTTTGACAGCTTGATCTCTAATGTGACTTTCTTCAAGTCAAAATTGCTTTTATTTTGTGAGAATCTTCAAAGACTTTTAGCGTTGCGTCTCACTAAAAGCTGAAACGTATCTCGATCCGCTTCCAGATGTGCACCCGGTGGAGTACGAGGAGCCGAGCCACTGGTGCTCCATCGTCTACTACGAGCTCAACAACCGCGTCGGCGAGGCCTACCACGCCTCATCGACCAGCGTGTTGGTGGACGGCTTCACCGACCCGTCAAACAACAAGAACCGCTTCTGCCTCGGACTGCTGTCCAACGTCAACCGCAATTCCACCATCGAGAACACCCGCAGGCACATCGGCAAGGGTATAAAGGCAACGGGAAGGACGCAGTACGTGTTCCCGCCGTTTTTCAGTCGCTCACACTTTGTTCGTACGTTTGCGCAGGAGTGCACCTGTACTACGTAGGAGGGGAGGTGTACGCCGAGTGCCTCAGCGACACCAGCATTTTCGTCCAAAGTCGCAACTGTAACTTCCACCACGGCTTCCATCCCACCACCGTGTGCAAGATCCCGAGCGGGTGCAGCCTGAAGATTTTCAACAACCAGGAGTTTGCTCAGCTGCTGGCCCAGTCGGTGAACCACGGCTTCGAGGCCGTCTACGAGCTCACCAAGATGTGCACCATCAGGATGAGCTTTGTCAAGGTGACGAGTCGCACGCTTTTACTTTGAAACAGTTCACAGCAGCAATAGAAGTCATGATTTACCTTTCTGTTGGTGTGTTTCAAATTTCTCAGGGCTGGGGAGCAGAGTACCACCGACAGGATGTCACCAGCACCCCCTGCTGGATCGAGGTGCACCTGCACGGGCCTCTGCAGTGGCTGGATAAAGTGCTGACACAGATGGGTTCGCCTCTCAACCCCATCTCCTCTGTGTCCTAATAACAGACTTCTGGGAGATTTAGAAGACCTTTATCTTTCTGGTTTCTTTTATAATTTTTTCTCCTTTTTTTGTTTTTTATCCCCCCTTTTACCTTGATTTGTAATTTAAAGCTGTCTTAATGGCTGAACTGTTTACACTTACCTTGGGAAGGGATATAAAGCTCTCGCAGAAAATTCATCAACGGTCTCAGCCAGAATCCATTTCATTTACATATTAAAAAAACCCTAATATGCAAGAAAACACCGGGAGAAAGAGCAGATTGAAGTTACACTAACACGGACACTACTGCTCCACAATGCCGCAGCATGGAACAACCTAGAGCTGAATCTGTCAAACAATAATTAGGCATGGGTTACATTGCTTTTTTTTTTTTTTTTTTTTTTTTTGGGGGGGGGGGGGTTGTACTTTTACTTTATTTGTAGTCTATAATTAAGCAGAGAACGGTTTCACTGCTCTGCTTCGTCTGCCGAAGAATTTTAAAATCTATGAAACTTTTCTTACTTTGTCTCAGTTATTTCAGTTAAGAGATGGACACAGTTATGTTTACCATTTAGAGTCTGATATAACAAATGCTTTTTTTTTATAGTCTCTACTGCTAGAAATGAACACTGAGCTACTGCTTTTAACAAAGTTTTGTATGCCAATGTGATAGTTTTTTTTTTTTGTTTTCTTTTGATATGGGAGATCACTGAACAAGTTAAACATGCCATAAGCTAACATTTTTAATGTTACATCTGTTGCCATAGAGGTAGGTATTGTGAAACCACAATATGAGCACCACCGTTATTGAGGCTTGTTTGTTCTCTCAAGTTTGAGTAAGAGTGGCTGTATTTTCCAGACTCACTGTATTAACAATATTGTGCACTCATAGATTTTTTTTTTTTTTTTTTTTTTTTTTTTTTTTTTTTTTTTTTTTTGTGGAGGCATATTAAATTTTGACTTGGGTACCAAGGCATTATGTTAATTCACTTTATTAGCTCCATGAAACAAAAAAGGTTATTTGTTAATGGTTTTGACTCTGTACTCGAGTCAGATTTAATTTCCTAATGTGTGTATTATTAACACTTCGTGGATGTTGTTTTTTCATATTTTTATACCACCTCCATACTTTGTTTCTAAACCCTACATCAGACGTCATGACAGAGCCATAAAAATTAAAAGGTAACCCATGTGACGTCAAAACACTCAGTACATAACGCTGAAGGCTTTTGTTTGCTGTGATCTAACCTACAAATATAGCATCCTTATTGGTCAATAAAGGAGTGTATTTGCAGTGTATTCTAAAGCATATGCCGTTTGGTTGACCAAATATTTTTATGGTTAATAAAGTTACTAGAAGCAGCAAGGGAAAATTTGAGGAAGTTTGTTTAAAACTCAGGAAAAATCAAAATTTATTTGTATAGCACATTTCAGCAGCAAGGCATTTCAAAGTGCTTTACATCATAACAAACATAAAAACAAATGTTTGTTAGAAGGCAAGTCGGGGAAATTGACATAAGTGTTGCATTTTGAAAGTTACCGTTAATGAGGAACCCTAAAACTAACCAGAATATAAAAAAGAAACTGATTTAAAATGTTGACATATTCTCAATCTTAAGTAAATGAAGCCTAGCTTGATTCTGCCCCTAACAGTTTATAAAGTTGAACATTGGCAACAAATGACTAATGTAATCGTCAGTAGGAGAACATTGTAATAGTTCCATTAAAGGGGAAATCCTGGACTGGTTATATTTCACCTGAACTTCTGCCCATTACGGTCATTATATATAAAACAAAGAAAGGGTAAATTCTGTTAAACTGTGGATGTTTGTTCCAGATTAGATGAGCATAAAAACTGAATGCTGCTTCTCCATATTTGGTTCTGGTGACGTAAAGCATCCTTGAGACAGAAGACTGGAAGGTTGATACAACATATCTTTAATGTATTTTGGGCTGCCTACTCCACTGAAATGCACAAATATGTCCAAAAGTCAAAATTTGGGTGAGGTTTCAAAAACGTCTTTTCAAAGTCTAAAATTGTTTGAATTCCTATAATTAAAATAAAAATAAAACACTATAGTGCGTTTAGAAAACTGAACTTACACCGCAGAATATTTTTAGCGCCAATAATTAAAAAGTTTTTATTTATCTTTCGATGTCTGAAGTCGACCGTGGATATTTCCTTATACAATTTGTTGTTACTTATTTTGTGTTTCCAATCTCCAATTCTTTAATATGATTGATTGGATTGTGAGGCACAGCGTGCTTGAATGCGCCTCTTTTAGCTGTGAGAGCCTGATAACTTCCTATTGGTCCACGTTTATATTTACCGTAAAACTCAGAAAATGCGAACACATTATCTCTCACACCTGGAGGAAATACGAACAAGAAGGCCAGCGTTAACTGATATCGCAATGTTTTAACAATGTTCTCCTACTGCCTCATTTGTAGCGTAACTGCTAAACACCAAACACCGCGCAGTTCTGTGGCGTAAAAACAAAAATGGTGTTGCGTTAAATTACCATAACAACCGGATGTGAGGTGGCTTGTAAGGAGCAAGCCAAAGATAAACACGTAGACAGGCAAATACGGGCGAGGGGGGAATTAATAGCTAAAAATTGGAGGGTACGGTGACATGTTTGAAATGGAGTAGCTGGAGACAGCGTAGAGGTTTTATCAGACAAGGAGGCGCCGTTGAATCAGCCGAGGAGCGAGCCGTCTTGCGGGTACCGAGTCGGTGAGTCCCTGACAGCTGGAGCGGTTGGAAGCTAACATCGGCTAGCATAGGCTTACTAACCCATATTTCTGTTTGACAACATACCTGCAGAATTAGTTACAGTTATAACCCAAACAGAAGTCTATTTGAAGGTTTCGGCTCAAGAATAATGTTTCCATATGTCTCAGGAAGCTGTCACAAGACTGAGGAGTTGAGCTTAATACATTAGCTCTGTGGGGAATGTTTCTATGCGCCATAAACAGTTATAAAGTGCGAAAATACTTTTTAAAAATAATCCATGGTTTATTTTTAACCATGATTTTATTTATGCTGAAGGTTCACGCTGCTCCAAGCAACTTCGGCATATATTATCAACATAAATTGAACATAGGGAAGGTTTCAGTATAAGTTAAGCTACCATGGAGCTGTAAACAGTTGTCTCTTCATACGTTAGGGGTTTCATAAAACAAAGTGGCTTCATGCCACGGACGCTTTCTCTTTTGAAATGCGTCACTTTGTGTTTCCTTCAGGTGCTTTCCATAGTTTGATTTGTGAAAGCATGGATTTAGACACTTTTGAATTGCTTTGATTTTACTTTTCTCTCCCTAAATAAAATCTTCTTCTTTAATGACAAACAATAAAAAAATAAATGTGTTGTGAAATAATTGTAAAAATGTTGACCCATTTAGGCGTCAAAGTATATGTATTAAACATTTATGTGACTTTTTTAAAAAATGCATTATAGTCCATGATTTTTGATTGATCTGTGGGATTTCTCAGTTTGATTCATAAGAAATATGAGATGGTGCCTCAAGCCACAATTGGTTTTGGTCAGGAAACGCCTGATTGTGATTTGTGTTCACATGCCCTTGATGAAAGTGAAAATGTTTTAAAATGGAGGGAAGAAAAGAAGTGAAAATCTTGAAGGTTTTCTGAAGGTTTAAATTCTCCTGTTGTTCTGTCTGTTTGGGCCTCCGCAGCATCTGCAGTCCACAATGGTGCGAGCAGTCCTGGTGACCGCCACCAGCATGGCGCTGACAGGCGCCGTGGTGGCCCACGCCTATCTGCTCAAACATCAGTTCTACCCGACCGTCGTGTACCTCACCAAAAGCAGTCCCAGCATGGCGGTAGGTCAGCCGTCTGGTCGGCCTGTTTTTAGCTTTTGTTTTTGTTTGTGTTGAAAGTTTTCCTTTCTGTTTCCCTCCCCGTTAGGTTTTGTACATTCAGGCGTTTGTGCTGGTGTTCCTGCTGGGGAAGGTCATGAGAAAAGTGTTCTTTGGCCAGCTGAGGGCTGCTGAGATGGAGGTGGGGGATCATCCAAGATCTGTCTTTACGCCACGCTTCCACACATGTGTTATTGCACGGATATAGGGGTGAAACTCGTATAAAACCAGCACAAAACCTGTCTATGGGCTCCAAAAGAAAGCTATTCGAGTTCTAACTGCATCAGATTATTTTTATCCAATTGATGGAAATATTTCTTACATTGCATACTTTAAAATGTTATGATTTTTATAGAGCTCAGAACAGCATAGACCTGCACAAAGCCTATTATAAACTCCTTCCAAGATTGCACAAGTGGTTTGAAATTAAAGAAACAAAACTATGAGTTAGGAGAGAGGTTTGTTTAAAAAATAAATAAATAAAGGTCAGGATAAATATTAAAAACATTTGTTCTTCAATCTGAGAGACTCGGCTGTGAAATAATTGTTGGGAGTTGGAACTGTGTTTTTCACTCTTTAAATAAGACAAAAAGTATCAAAATAATTTGCTCAGCAAGTACAAGAGTTGATGATTTGTTAGTTCTCTTTTGAGTTTGTCTACAGACTCATAAAAAGAGGTCTTTGGAAAAATGCTTTAGAAAAATATACAAGAACAATTCTGCTGTTTTGATGATTGTGTATGTATAAAAAGTGAAAGTGTAATAAGTTTATGCTTTTACTTACAGATTTTTAATTTATTTATTTTTTGCCAGTGACAGGAATTTAAATGTTATTTAATTCTGAAAAACGGATATAAGTTTGAATAATGTTTTTTTTCTTTTACTTTTTTGGGTCTTTAATAAGCATTGTAGGGGTTTTTTTTAAACAGTTTTTTTTTTATTTGTGTATGGAAAGATTAAACATTACAACAGAGTTTAGGGCCCTCACTAAGAAAGTAAAAAAAAAAAAACAACCATGCGAATAAAGATGTAATAAAACAGGAATAAGGTTATGACTATTTTCATTATTTCGACTTTATTCTCTTAATTTTACAACCTTGTTTTTGGAATATAATTTTTGTAAAACAAAACAAGCCCACCCCCGACTGAAATAGAAAAAGACAACGCTGTGAAATGTCGTGCTGTAAATGTAAACGAAACACGTTCTGCTCTCTCTCCCCCTGTGCCAGCACCTCATCGAGCGCTCCTGGTACGCGGTGACGGAGACCTGCCTGGCATTCACCGTGTTCAGGGACGATTTCTCCCCTCGCTTCGTCGCCCTCTTCACCCTCCTGCTCTTCCTCAAGTGTTTCCACTGGCTGGCCGAGGACCGGGTGGACTTTGTGAGTTTTGCTCTGAGTGAACTTGTCGTGAGTGGGAAAAGGAGAATGGACAAACCTGCACCAAACAAACAACCAAAACCCAAGAGAAAAGAGGAGATCATTTTGTTTTTCTGTCTTTTTCTCATCAGATGGAGAGGAGTCCGAACATATCCTGGCTTTTTCACTTTAGAGTTTTATGCAAGTACCTTTCAGTTTGGTTTTTTTTGCTTGTTTTTTTTGTACTGATTTCACTTGGCGCGAAGCATTTGATGAAACTGTATGCAAATATTTGTCAAAGCCAGGTGCGTCTTGGTTGTAGTCACAAAATGGTTCCAGTTCCTGTTCAGTTTTACTGCCTAAAACTGTCTGCATGTCACAGAAACAACTTAAAGTTCTCACCTCAGCAGCAGCCCGGCTTTCAAAGAGTCACATTTATTTATTTTTTTCTTCTCATTTACACTCTGCATACACACTTCTGTAACAAACACTTTTTAATTTTTTTTTTCTGCAGCTCTTCTAGGACTTCTGGCTGTCATGGACTTCCTGTTTGTTAACCATGCCTGCCACAGCATCATCACCAGAGGA